>ML796888.1:98775-109071 GCA_009831015.1 Picea engelmannii
ATATATATATATAAAGCAATTTAACAGACATAAACATTCTTCTCATACACATATTCATGTGGAAGCGACAATAACACATACATGCAATATATACAGGCAATTATGATAACATTATAACACATGTACAATATACACATAATTGGTATTTATCTTTTTATGACAACACCACCAACTTCATTCAGACCTTCCATGAACCTCCCAGCCTTAGATAACACTGCTCCAAGATAGTTGCAATGGGTCACCCCCGAGCTGGGACTAAACTCCACCCAGAGAAAAGGAAATCCTAGGCTAGGATGAGACTATGGAAATTTTCACAATGAAATAAGAATGATTCCGTTCAAGGAGCCTACTTACGCCCACCGCTCACAAAATCTCATTCCCCACATGCCTATCCCACCCCAGGAATATACACCTTCATTGTACCATAGTCCAACGACTGCTACACTTCCCTTCTAGGGATTCAACAATAGGTTGGATCATGAATTCTCAGATCTTTGTATCTGTTGTTGGGCTCCCTCTAGGAGAAATCACTTCCCCAAAAAACTCTCTCACCTGTAGAGAGTTGCTCACAGGCTTGAAAACCTGCTTCTTCAACCCACAAGCCTAACAACCCACCTCTTCAAACCACAATCCTGACAACCTGCTTCTTTTGTTCATCTGTTCAATCAACTAGGTAACCACAGTAGTAAAATCAGGTAAGACAAGGGACGACTCAACAATTATAAAGGTTCATGATGGAAAAGGGTTCAACAATGGCAGAATAGTTCGAATGTGTGCTTTCTGAGTGTGTGAGTGAATGGGTGTGAAGGATGTCCAAAGTTCGGAGTGAACGCGTTAGGAGAGATGAAAAGACTGGTTTGAATGGCGAGAATGGTGAGTGTCAACCCCCACAATAGTGGAAATACCCACATAAATTTTCATGCTTCTGGGATGACACTTGTCTCTCCAAGAGATCACTCCTCTCCACTTGGAGTTCCATTCCTCTCCCCCAGAGGAACTTAGGATAACTGAGTTTATTTCCCAAACTTTAGTAATTTAGGAAATACATTATAATATTCCCTTGGGTTAAGCCCTCAAGATTAGCCCCTTTTTCCTAGCCTCTCAGCCCTCCTTTCCCTTTTCCTTCCTAGTGGATCTCATTCCCCCATAACTCTTTCTTCATGGTCGGTCTACACACAACGATGTATTTTTATTAATGATATGCATAATTACATATACAAAATAAGGTGTTGAAATAATATAACGACAAAGAGTATTCTTATTCTTATTGTTATTTTAGTCATAGGATTAATCCCCATTGTGGATTAATCATGTCGGTAATTGTATTAGGACCAAATCCCCTTTTGCGGATTGGTCAACGAACAATTATAATAGGGAGAATAAGAAGTTGGCCCCAACAGTTATTATTGAGACCCAGAAATAAATTAAAGGTGGGTTTACCCACCCAGAGTGAGAGGTTATCCCTGCCAGTGAAGACCCTTCACACGTGCCAGTCTTGTATATATAGAGAGGTTAGCACCTCACTTTATCACACAACACACTTTCTCATTCTTAAGAGGCAAGTTGCAGCTTACCAGTTGGAGAGAAGGAGAAGAGTGGCACATCTTTTGGAGAGGACTATCTGTATTGGCAATTTATGATAAGGAAGTTTTTGCTGGGTTTTCTTCCCCTAGAGGGTTTCCCAGGGTAAATGTTGTGTCTCTTGTGAATGTATATTTCTCAGTGATCTTGTTCTTATGTTTCTCTTATCTATTGAAATGCAAAGAACTATAATAATGGCATAAACATTAACATAAGGCTCATTGGCTTTAGCATCTAGGCTCTCCGGCCTAATAAACACATAATCCTTACAGCTTATAAACATTGGGATCACCAGCCTATAAACACCATTAAACATCATTACAATTTAATGGGGGCTCAACCTTGGGATACTACAATCCCCTCCCCTTATTTTTGCACTTTCCTAAGTGAAACTCATTTACATAACATCGACAAGATTTTCAAAATCTTAAAAAATATGTGGGTATTCTACTTGCATAGCATCTTCATGCTCCCAAGTTGTGTCCTCAAGACCGTACCATGTCCATTGGACCTCTACAATCCCTATGGATCGATTGCAGAGCTGTTTGATTTTTTGGTCCATAATGTGCATCGGATGCACTTGAAAAGCGCTTTCTTTTTCCACTTGAGTCACACTCCAATCATAACATGATTAGCATCATGTATATATTTCTTAAGAAATGATACACGGAATACATTATGTATATACATAGATGCAGGAAATTCAAGCATATAAGCTAATGGTCCAATCCTCTATAGGATTTCAAAATGGCCCACGATATTTGGCTGCCAACTTTCAATAGTTTCCCAACTTCAGGGAACTTCTATTGGCCTTCACCTTCAAGAAAACATGATCACCCACTTTAAATTTCCTGTGATTTATGTTCTTGTCAGCATAGCTTTTATGCCTGTCTTGGGAAGCCTTCAAATTCTATTTAATCTTCAACATTTTGTCTTCCATTTCTTTGAGCAACTCCAACCCAACTACTTCTCTATAAAATGGGTTGTCCCATCTTACTAGTGTGTTGCACTTTCTGCCATAAAGTGCCTCAAATGGGCTCATATTCGGTGATGCTTGGTACCCATTGTTGTAGGAAAATTCTACCAAGTGTAGATAATATTCCCATTTAGATGGTTTTTCCATCATATACATCCTTATCATATCCTCTATCACTTGGTTCACTCTCTCTGTTTTCCCATCAGACTCGGGATGATAAGTTGTTCTGAAGTTTAGATTTTTTCTGAACCCTTTGAATAACCCTTTCCATAACTTTGAAGTTAACTTTGGGTCTCTATTAGACACAATTGTCTTGGGTATTCCATGCAAGCATGTTACTTCCCTCATATAAATATCAACAACATTGGTTGCCTTGTGAGTAACCTTCATAGGAATGAAATGGGCAGCTTTAGTAAGCCTTTCCACCACCACCATGATAGCATCATGTTGTTTGCTTGTTCTGGGCAATTAGGTGATGAAATCCATTGTCACCACTTCCCACTTCCACTCAGGAATGGGCAATGGTTGTAAAAACCCAGCTGGGTGTCTGTGCTCAACCTTAACCTTCTGACACTCCAAGCATTTAGAAATGTATTTAAAAATCTCCTTCTTCATGTTTGGACAATAATATTGGTTGTTGACTGCTGAAACTGTTTTCTGATATCATGGGTGTCCCACATAAGGTCCATTATGCATATGTTTTAAAATTTTACTCCTCAATTCATGAGAATTGGGTACATAAATTATGTTCCTATACAAGATAATTCTATCAATTCCCAATTGATAATCTTTATCTTTCTGTCGCATTTTACCTTGCTTCAATTTTGTTACCAATTCCATGTACTAAAAATCATCTTTTGTAGCCTCATAAATTCTACTTTTAAGATCATTCTGATACATGCTAATGTATATAGCATGCAGTTCATGTACTCTCCGGTTGATTGCATCAACCACTTTGTTCTCCTTTACTTTGATGTGCTTAATATGAAAGTCATACTCACAAAGGAATTCCAACCATATGCTCTACCTAGCATTCAAAGTTGGTTGATCAAACAAATATTTCAAACCATTATGGTCTGTCCTCAGCTCAAACCTCTTTCCCGTGAGGTAGTTCTTCCACTTCTTGAAAGTGTGCACTATGGATACCAACTCCAAATCATGAGTGGCATAGAACCTTTCATGCTCTTTCAGTTTTATGGACTCAAAACATATCACAAACCCATTCTAACTAAGGACTCTGCCAAGTCCTTCTTTGCATGCATCTATGCAAACCACAAAATATTCATTCATATCAACAATCCTCAGAATTGGAGCATTGGTTAACAATTGCTTCAATTGATGGAAGCTCTTTTCACACTCTATTGTCCATTGAAACTTTACCCCTTTCCTTTGCAAGGAAGTGATTGGTTGAGCAATTCTTGAAAACCCTGCAATGAATCGTTTGTAGTAGCCAGCTAGACCCATGAAGGATCTGACTTCTCTCACATTCTTAGGTGTTGTCCACCCTTTAATTCCCTCAATATTTTTAGGGTCCACTGATATCCCTTATTTGGATATGATATGCCCCAAATAGTGAATTATTCTTTGATAAAATAAGGACATGCTCAATTTGGTATACAGTTTATGCTCTCTTAGCACTTGCAACACCATCCTCAAATGATGCTCATGTTCTTCCTCTAAATTGGAATACAAAAGGATTTCATCCAAAAAGACAATGACAAACTTGTCTAAGTATTCCCGAAAAACACCATTCATCAAGCACATAAAAACAACTGGTGCATTTGATAACCCAAATGGCACCACTGTGAATTCGTAGTGACCATACCTTGTCCTGAAGGAAATCATGTTGATGTCTTCACCTCTGATCCTTACCTGATGATATCCTAACCTGATATCAATCTTTGAGAATATCTTTGCATCCTTTAACTGATCAAAGAGATCATCGATCCTTTGCAAAGGATACTTGTTCTTTATAGTCAGTTTGTTCAACTGTCTTAAATCGATGCACAATCTCAACGTCCCATCTTTCTTCTTCACAAACAAGACTAGGGCACCCCAAGGTGACACACTTGGGTGTATACACCCCTTCTTCAAAAGCTCTTCAAGTTGCATTTGCAACTCCTTCAGCTCTAGTGTACTCATTCGTCTTTTATATTGGAGCTTCTCCAGGCATCAAATTTATAGAGAAATCAGTATATCTCTTTGGGGGTAGTCCTAGTATCTCCTTGAACACATCCTCAAAATATTTCAAGACTGACTAATCCTGTAGATTTGGCACCTTATCCATAGGTGCTTCCTCCATATGGGATGCAAATAATTTTCATCCCTTCCTGTAACACTTCTTTAGCTGCGTTGTTGAGATTTCTCGGACAGTAACTACCCTAGGAATTCCTTGGACTGCTCTTGGGTTCCCTTCCTCATCCAGGAAAGTAAATGCCTTATTATGACAGTCTAAGACAACATGGTGTTGGTCCAAAAACTTCATACCAATTAGATATTCATATGAACCCAATGGTAGGATGTTCAAATATTCCTTGGTACTTATCCCATTCATGTCCATTGGACATGATTTAACTAGATCAACAACTTTTCTCTTGGTTCTTATAGCCAGCTATACTAGCCAACATTTCTCATGCTTGCTTCTTGGAAAAATCAATCTATCCACAAATTTAGGATCTATGTAACTATGAGTAGCTCCTGAATATATCAAAATAGTAAAGGCATGGTGATCATACCTTTAACTTCAATCATGTGTGATTGAAAATAAGTTTGCTTGTTGTCTAGGGCTACATAGATCCTAGGTATACTTTTTCCCATGTCCTCCACTGGTTTTACTTGTTGTACATTGTGGATAGCTCTCACTTTGTCATTTTTGTGAGGATAATATCTATACTTGTGGTCTCCTTTATAGCCAAAACATTGAATGGGTTCCTACCTTGGACTTTTCCCACCAACCTCAACCATTATGTTCTCTCTAAAATATGGTTGTCCTTGAGGACTGTTTCTAAAAAATGGAGGCTTTTTCCCCTTCTGCCTCTATTCCTTCTTAAACTTCTTCTTGTCCTCCCTATCCTTCTCGAAAGTAGGTTTTCCTTTTTATTGATCATATAATCATTTTTATCTCCTTATGGTTTCTTCCAAAGTCTTGGGATAATCATATTGGATTTTATCACTGATGAAAGATGGAAGCCCACTCGGGTACCTCTAAATATTCACTATATTATCCTTGATGAAAGAGACATACTTCAGCAATTCTAAAAATCTCCTTTCATATTTCTCAATCATCATGTTGCCTAGTTTGAGTTTAAAGAACTATTTCATCTTTTTATCATAATACCTCTTGGTCAGGTGTTTCTTCTCAAAATGCCTCTTGAATTCCTTCCAAGTCACATTTTTCTCTCTGAGGTGCTACATTTGCACCAGTTGATCCCACCACATGGATTCATTTCCTTTAATATGGTAGATAAAAATCCTTCCTTCTACATGAGAAGATCATTTATGCAATTGGAAGTACTTCGTCATGCCTAGCAACCATGTTTCAACATCCTCTTCCTTCTTGTGCTATCCATCAAAAGTAGGAGGTTTGATCTTATTCATTTTTCCTTTCAACTCATCCACCCCAAACCTCATATGATTTCTTATAGAGGATGGACTTGAGCTACTATGTAATCTCCTATGGGAATGATTTTGTGAGTGATGGTGATGTCTGCTACAACTCCTTGATCTTCCTTTGTTCTCAGGGGTCTTGTGGCTTCCTGATTTGTTGGAGCCACTCTCCTTATCCAACTTCTTGTCAATCATATCTAGTATTTTCATTAACTTCATATTGAAGTATTCATTGTGTTCCTTTGTGACGCAACCTGCCCTCACCAAGCGAGCCGCTCCCACCAGGACCTTCTTCACAACGGGCCCGAAGAGTCAACGACTCTTTTCCTCCCTCGGGAGTCACGAGTCACCCACAACAACTCCTTCAGAAATCGGGATATCGCGACTCGGGGGTTCGCGATTCATGCGAACACAAATCACTGACAGCTCCAACCTTCGAACCCCGAACTCTGAATAGTCAACAGTCAACGCTCTCAGTCTCGGGGATTTTCCTATCGGGAAATCGGCGGGTGAAAGGCAGTGATATACTTACCTTTCGAAACCCCGAACACCGATGTGCCAATATGCTTCCACGTGTCTCCCACTAACTTCCGGGTCCCACTCAGCTACGTCACCTCCTTTGATCGTGCAATCGGGGGATCGCGGGATCACGATTTCACCGGTCACAATTCTCTTGCATCATAAAACCCCGAACCCCAATTCTTCGATGCCACCTGTCAACATCTCCTGGGGAGACCCACGTCTTGGCACCTGTCTCCCTCTCGTTCTATCGGGATTTCGCAATTCAGGAGTTCACACCTCCTGATGCACAAGGTCACAGACCCTGCCAAACCCCGAATCTCGACTCCTCAAGATCTTCCGCCACGTGTCCTCTCTCCGATCAACGGCTCCGATCGATTCGGGAAATCGTCGATCGCGATTTCAAAGGGATTGAACCCTTGCTTCCGGGAACGTCGAACGTCGAACCCCGATCCAAAGGGATCCTGTGCCACATGTCCTTGTCTGGATCAATGACTCAGATTTCTTCAGGGAATCATGACTCGCGATTTCACGAGGGGTAAACCTCTTACCTTATCAATCCCCGAATGCCGAAACCCCGAAGCCCTATGGACTTTGACTCTTCTCCACCTGTGTTCACGGGTTATATTCCGCGCATCTTCTCCATGATCTGACGGTCCTCGGGACTTCGCGGAACTTCACAGGGATTTCAACCTGTAGATTCTCTTCTTCTGAGAATCCTCCACTCTACCACCTTCGTCCGGTGCGAACTTCACTGGAGTCGGCTCCCACAGTGAAACAAAAGAAGTATCTCTCCTGAGCTTTATCCTTCTGATTCCTTCTGAGAACTTTCATGCACCTCTTGTGCCCGACTTCAAGGACCTTCAAAGTGTTGAAGTCTTTCCGGACTTGGGGCATTCGCAGCCACAGTACTTCCGGCCTTTTTTTACTCAGGCTTGATACTAAGCTTCGCGTCCAACCTGCACTCACCTGCACGACTTGAACAATCTCTATTCACCCTGGGCAAACGAGAACAAAGGTTCAACTGCTTAGCCTCCTCGACGCACTCTATGCGGAGGAATTCAACTGCACTCTATGCAGGAATCTCCTGGCTCAAGCAGAGAAACAATTGAAACTCATTCTCTCAGATTTCTAACCTGATATGCTATCACATAAGCAACATATAAAAGATAAACATATAAGGAAGCAAGTATGCAAAAGCATAATATCAACAACACAAAGAGACTAAACACATCCATGGGATTGAATAAAATCTTTCCTATTAATTCAATGTCTGTACATGGAGGTTCTTCACAAGCTCTCTGCTCTGTTCTTCTTCCTTTCTCATGCTACTACTGAATAATACAAGATGTGAATAATTACAACCATCCAATGGAGGGTGCATATACTCTGTTTTCCCTCTCGAAAGCTAAAACTGTCTAATCTACAGTTAATTTATATCTACCAACATTAAACTATTAAATGTCTTCCTATCTATAATATATTACAAGTGCGCCCAGCTTTGAATGCCTTCATTTAAATGACGGCGCAACAAATCTCCAAAGTGATTCAAAAATTGCATGTGCTGGCGTTGTCCAGCTGTTCCTTTACCTCCGCGCGCTGGCTCGCTTGATCAAAATGTGGATGCTCCTGCATCATACTCCTCGGCTCAAAATATTTCATGGGCTCCTGTCCATGAGCTCCTATACAGTCTGCCCATGTTTCAAAATCACTGTTTCTGTCTCCCAGCTGGCATCCTCCACTGGGTGACCTTTCCATTTCACCAGGTATTCAAAATACTGCTTTCTCCTGGTCTTATTCCCTAGTCTTTTATCCAGTATGTACTCCATCTGAGGCTTCTGTGCCACTGGAAACTGCTTCTGCCACTGGATGATTGGTTCCTCAACATTTCCAGTTCCTGCATCTTCTCTCTTATATGGGTATAAATCCGAAATATTGAAAATCGAAGATATTCCGATGCCCTCTGGCAACTCAAGCTCATATGCATTTTCCCTAAATTTCTTCAGCATTTTGCATGGCCCAATTTTCTTCAGCTTGAGCTTGTTATATGTTCCCCTCGGGAACCTTTCCTTTCTTAGGTGTGCCAGAACCATGTCCCCAACTTCAAACTGAAGCTGTCTTTTCCTCTGATCGGCTCTGTGCTTATATTCCTGGTTCGATTTCTACAATCGCTGCTTCACCTGTGTGTGAAGTTCTTGCATTGCTTCAGCAAATTCTTCATCCCTGGCGCTGCTAGTCTCAGCCTGTTCTGGATCCCTGAGCTCAGACACTCCTCTCGGCTGTGTCCCATACAAAATTTGAAATGGGCTCTTACCAGTACTCCGATTCACAGAATTGTTGTACGCAAACTCCGCCTGTGGTAGGATCTGATCCCAACTGGTGTGATGTTCCGTCACGAGGCTTCTCAACAGATCCCCCAAACTCCTGTTGACCACTTTCGTCTGCCCATCTGTCTACGGATGGTAAGCAGAACTGAATGCTAAATCAGTCCCCATTTTCTTCCATAGCGTCCTCCAAAAATGACCTATGAACTTCGTGTCCCGATCTGAGACTATACTCCTCGGCAATCCATGCAATCTTACAATCTCTTTGAAAAATAAATTGGCGATGTGGGTTGCATCGCTCGTCTTATGGCATGGAATGAAATGCGCCATCTTCGAGAATCTATCCACCACAACAAAGATGGAATCAACTCCTCGCTGATTTCTTGGTAATCCCAACACAAAGTCCATGCTAATGGCTTCCCATGGCCTTTCAGGTATGGGTAACGGCTGATATAACCCTGTGTTTTGTTTCATGCCCTTCGCGTGTTGACAAATCCTGCACCTGTCAACAAATCTCTTCACATCTGCACGCATGCCTGGCCAAAAATAAGATTCGCTCAGCTTTGCGAATGTTTTGTCATGCCCGAAATGACCTGCTAGTCCACCGCTGTGCTTTTCTCGTACCAAATTCTCTCTCATAGAGAAATCTGGAATGCACAGTTGATTACCTTTGAATAGCAATCCATCCTGTATCAAGAAATCTATCCATGGGCTTCTATCCCTGAGCACCGGATTCTCGGCTGCTTCATAAGCTTCTCTGAAATCAGCATCACCTGCATACATATCCTTCAGGTTTTCAAAACCCAACGTTTTGACCCTGAATTCCTATAGCAACAAACATTTTCGACTCAAGGTGTCTGCTACCTTGTTCACAGTCCCCGAAATGTGCTTTATGACAAATGTAAAATTTTGCATATATTCCACCCATTTCGCATGCTTCTGATTCAGCTTTTCTTGCTGACTTACAAACTGTAACGCATGATTATCACTGTATAGAACAAAGTCTTTGGGTATGAGATAATGCCTCCACTTCTTCAATGCCTGGATGATGGCATAGAATTATTTGTCGTAAGTGGAGTACTTCAACTCTGCATCATCCAACTTCTCGCTGTAATATGCAACAGGTCGGTCATCCTGACTTAAGACTCCTCCAACAGCATACCCACTAGCGTCACACTTCACCTGGAAGGTCTTCCGAAAATCAGGCAGCACTAACATTGGCTGCTCGGTTATCTTTCGCTTCAACAAATTGAAACTCCTCTCCGCCTCGGCTGTCCACTGAAAAATTTT
>ML796888.1:111053-135063 GCA_009831015.1 Picea engelmannii
ATAATCGAAGTAGGTGTCGAGTGCTCGGATCCAATCCAGCAACTCCTCAGCGTTTAGATTTCCCTCATAAACGGGAATATCCATCTTCGTCTTCGAGCTCATCCTCGAAATGGCTTTAATCAACCTCTCTGTCGAGGCATATTCTGCTGAGACCTCTCCTTCATCATGTCCAGCTTCCTCTTCAATCTCGGGATCATTGAACTCTCCTGTGTCGGTTCCACACCTTTGAGTGGCCTCCATATCTTCGAGTCTCTCCCTGAGATCTCGAATTTGACGTTCCATTTCTGGATTCCCTGCTGGCCTACCTCTTCTCCAGGCATCCCTATCCTCATGATCGGGTGACTGCCTCTCTCTCCTGGGTGGCATTATGTATCTACTTCCCTCTGCTTCCTGCACAAAGAGAACTCAACTTCCGGATCTGATACAACCTTGACGCAACCCACCCTCACCGAGCGAGCCGCTCCCACCAGGACCTTCTTCACAACGGGCCCGAAGAGTCAACGACTCTTTTCCTCCCTCGGGAGTCACGAGTCACCCACAACAACTCCTTCGGAAATCGGGATATCGCGACTTGGGGGTTCTCGATTCATGCAAACAAAAATCACTGACAACTCCAACCTTCGAACCCCGAACTCCGAATAGTCAACAGTCAACGCTCTCGGTCTTGGGGATTTTCCTATCGGGAAATCGACGGGTGAAAGGCAGTGATATACTTACCCTTCGAAACCCCGAACACCGATGTGCCAATATGCTTCCACGTGTCTCCCACTAACTTACGGGTCCCACTCAACTACGTCACCTCCTTTGCTCGTGCGATCGAGGGATCGCGGGATCGCGATTTCACCGGTCACAATTCTCTTGCATCATAAAACCCCGAACCCCGATTCTTCGATGCCACCTGTCAACATCTCCTGGGGAGACCCACGTCTTGGCACCTGTCTCCCTCTCGTTCTATCGGTATTTCGCGATTCGGGAGTTCGCGCCTCCTGATGCACAAGGTCACAGACCCTGCCAAACCCCGAATCCCGACTCCTCAAGATCTTCTGCCACGTGTCCTCTCTCCGATCAATGGCTCCGATCGATTCGAGAAATCATCGATCGCGATTTCAAAGGGATTGAACCCTTGTTTCCGGGAACGCCGAACGCCGAACCCCGATCCAAAGGGATCCTGTGCCATGTGTCCTTGTCTGGATCAACGGCTCAGATTTCTTCAGGGAATCGCGACTCGTGATTTCACGAGGGGTAAACCTCTTACCTTATCAATCCCTGAATGTCGAAACCCCGAAGCCCTATGGACTTTGACTCTTCTCCACCTGTGTTCACGGGTTATCTTCCGCGCATCTTATCCACGATCTGACGGTCCTCGGGACTTCGCGGAACTTCACAGGGATTTCAACCCGTAGATTCTCTTCTTCTGAGAATCCTCCACTCTACCACCTTCGTCCGGTGCGAACTTCACTGGAGTCGGCTCCCACAGTGAAACAAAATAAGTATCTCTCCTGAGCTTTATCCTTCTGATTCCTTCTGAGAACTTTCATGCACCTCCTGTGCCCGACTTCAAGGACCTTCAAAGTGTTGAAGTCTTTCTGGACTTGGGGCATTCGCAGCCACAGTACTTTCGGCCTTTCTTTACTCAGGCTTGCTACTAAGCTTCGCGTCCAACCTGCACTCACCTGCACGATTTGAACAATCTCTATTCACCCTGGGCAAACGAGAACAAAGGTTCAACTGCTTAGCCTCCTCGATGCACTCTATGCGGAGGAATTCAACTGCACTCTATGCAGGAATCTCCTGGCTCAAGCAGAGAAACAATTGAAACTCATTCTCTCAGATTTCTAACCTGATATGATATCACATAAGCATCATATAAAATATAAACATATAAGGAAGCAATTATGCAAAATCATAATATCAACAACACAAAGAGACTAAACACATCCATGGGATTGAATAAAATCTTTCCTATTAATTCAATGTCTGTACATGGAGGTTCTTCACAAGCTCTCTGCTCTGTTCTTCTTCCTTTCTCATGCTACTGCTGAATAATACAAGATGTGAATAATTACAACCATCCAATGGAGGGTGCCTATACTCCGTTTTCCCTCTCGAAAGCTAAAACTGTCTAATCTACAGTTAATTTATATCTACCAACATTAAACTATTAAATGCCTTCCTATCTATAATATATTACAAGTGCGCCCGGATTTGAATGCCTTCATTTAAATGACGGTGCAACAAATCTCCAAAGTGATTCAAAAATTGCATGTGCTGGCGCTGTCCAGCTGTTCCTTTACCTCCGCGCGCTGGCTCGCTTGATCAAAATGTGGATGCTCCTGCATCACTTTGCATTCATAAGCCTCTCATTATCATCCTTGTGGATCTAGACATCTGTTTGCAATTTATTGATGGTCTCAGCCAGATTTATGTCTTCCTCCTTTCCTCCTCCATGTCCATTGAAGTTGGTTCCTTCCAAACACAAATGGACATTCAACCCTCTAATTTCATCTTCTTGGATGTAGACTACCTATGTATCCTCCATAACTTTGCACTCTGTGTTGACTCTGATATGACAGTTGTTAATTCTACAAAAATGTGCAACCAATAGAACTTTGTTAGGCTAATTGTTCTTAATAATTTCATGAAAACATGAACCATTTTGATTCATTAATATATATCATACTTCTTTTCTACTGATTTCCTAAGAAATTGACTATTCATATCCAATTTCTAGGTGAACATTTATATCTTTTAGTTCAATACCTTTCCAATGGTTGTTTCCATGCTCAATTTCGAGTTTTGAGAAGGAAGTTATGGATATTTGAACAATTTGTCCCTTTCCTATTCTTTAAACAAAATTTCGAGCACTAGCCCCTTTACGTCGACCCACAAATTCATGTGACCAGGGGTTGTGAACCAACACTAGTCGTTAGGTTCTTATCTTGTGCTTCGGGCCTCCAGGGCTCTGGAACTTTGGGGCTTCATAGGATCTGTCTCCATTACTATACTTTTTTCCCAAATGTCGATTCTTAGAATACTCGGAGGACATACCGATCAACAGTCCTTATTCTTTGTTTAGAGCTATGGTGGATAAGATCTTTGGGACTCTGGCTTCGGCGATTTCCAAATTGTATCACAACAAATATCCCAGACCACTGAGCTAGCGAACTCACATGGGATGATGGATCTACAATCCACATTCTCTGCTCAGATTTGCGATGGATAGGATCTTTTGGACTTCGGCTTCTGGAGTTTCCAAAGCACTTCACTGCCAATCTCCCAAAGTGTCGACCCACCAGAGATCCCCTCTCTTTATTCCACGTGTCATATGTGATCAACGGTCATGATGGACTATGACCTTCGTGCCTCTGAAAATCCTTGACAACAACAATTCTGAAATGCAATCCCCTAAAGTACCACTCCTCTGGACTATGAAATCTGGTGCCATGCATCCTTTCTGATCAATGGTCACCATTTACTCTACTCTTCAGAGCATTAGAAGTCTTTATACTTAACAACTCTTGATAAAATTCCTCTGGAGTGTTAAGTTTTTGGACAGTAGGATCTGATGCTACGTAGAAGAAAACTAGAATCAAACACGTGGCCCAATCCGAGGGGTGACATGTGTCAAGTTATAAATGGAAAATCATTCTTTCAAAATCTCAAAACACACTAACACATTGCATGCATATTGTGTGTTCATGTCACCACATGCAATGTCACCCAACCATGTAACTTCATAACTACGGAACTTCGGAGGTCCAAAATTTATTCCATCGATGTTTCCCCTAATGTCGAACTCCCAAACTCCTTAACCTCCTGAGGCCCACATAGTACAGTTGTCAACAATAAAAGTGGTGATGCATGGCCCCATCGTCGAGTGACATGTGTCAGGTTCATATCGGTCCTAAGGGCCTATCAAAAATATAGAAACGAGTGACACATGGCCGACCTAGGTAGGTCCATGTCATCCTAGGTGATGTCATATTTCCACATCATATATGATGCTTCGGGACATCGAGGATTTCTTATCTTCGACACTTTCTCAAAACTATTGAGCTGTGAAATTGTCGAACTGGTCCACATCACCTGGTGACATTATCATGTCACATCACTTCAGCAACTTGATACTTCGGTGATTTTGTTTTCTCATTGACACTTTAAAAAAATTGTCGAACTACCAAACTGTCGAATTGTTGAATGCTTCCACGTCACCCTCGGTGATGTCATCATGTCACATCACTTTGGAGAACCTAGATTTTGGTGATTCTTCTTATTGATACTTTTTGCAAAAATTTTGAACTGTCAATTGTCGAATAGGTCCACATCATCTTCGATGTTTTGGGACTTTAGAAATTCGGTAGATCTCTTGTCATCTCTTCACTTACAAAAATCTTGAACTACCGACTATCGACAACTACTTTCCATAGTTTTGGTACTTTGGAGATTCTTTTCTGTAGCTTTAAAACAACCATATGGGCAAAGTCTGAAGGACTTCTGTGCTTAACTTCCGAGCACCTTCTCCATATATTACGATTGTGGGGGATATTCCTTCTTCCAATCAGATCTACTATCCTAAATTTAACTTTATGACCCAATACCATGTCTACTATGGTTTATCAAAACACTAAACCTCTTGACCTTTCCAATACCACCCAAGAGCTCTCTTAGCACCCTCTTATCACTCTACACATCAAATCCCTATGGAACTTTTACTTCAAATTCCAAATTTCTATCCCATCTAGGTTCAGTGTTGAAACCATGGGCTCTCATACCAATTTGTGATGTACCTGGACCTCCAAGGATGGGTGCCTTAAGCTATTGGGCCATGCATGCTCTATTATATATATATATATATATATATATATATATATATATAATGCAATTTAAACAGACATAAACATTCTTCTCATACACATATTCACACGGAAGTGACCTTAACACATACATTCAATATATACAGGAAATTCTGATAACATTATAATACATGTACAATATACACAGAATATAATTAACACATAATTGGTACTTATATTTTTATCAGAATACCACCAACTACATACATACCTTCCATGAACCTCCCATCCTTAGACCGTGCTTCTCCAAGCTATCAACAGTGGGTCACCCTCAAGCTGGGACTAAAATCCACCCAGGGTAAAAGAAATCCTAGGCTAGGATGAGACTATGGAAAACCACACAATGCAACAACAAGGATTCCCTCCAAGGATCCTACTTACTCCCACCGCTCACAGACTCTCATTCCCCAAATGCCTGTCCCACCTGTGGAATATACAACTTCATTGTACCATAGTCCATCGGCTACTCCACTTCCTTACTAGGGCTTCAACAACAAGACAAATCATGAATTATCAGAGCTCTGTAGCTATTGCTGGACTCCCTCTGGGAGAAATAACTTCCCCAACAAACTCTCTCACCTGGAGAGAGTTTCTCATAGGCTTGACAACCTGCTTCTTCAACCCACGGGCCTGACAACCTGCCTCTTCAAGCCATAGGACTGACAACCTTCTTCTTTTGTTTGGATATTCAATCAACCAGGTAACCACAGTAGTAAAATAAGGTAGGACAAGGGACATCTCAATAATTACAGAGGTTCACGATGGAAAAGGGTTCAACAATGGCGAAATTGGATGATTGTGTGCTTGCTCAGTGCATGAGCAGGGATGATTTTAAGGATGGGAATTTATTTTAAAACGTAGAATCCTTGGTGAATCTTACTAATCCTTCATATGTCAACTATAAATGTTTGGTGATATTTTTGTAAAAATATTCAAATTTCTAAGTATTTCATATAGTTTTTATTAAATTTTGGCAATTTTTAAGGTAAAATAATTTTATCCTATAGAATTTGTGTGAATCATTTTTAAAATAGCGAATCTCATTTTTGGAAAAACCATGGAAAATTAGCCCATGAGCAAAATTTATCCCCTAAAATCATCATCAGCGTGAGTGAATGGGTGCGAAGGTTAGCTAGAATCTAGAATGAACTCATGAGGACATATGGAAAGACTGGTCAGAATGGCGAGAATGGTGAGTTCCAACCCCCGCAACAGTGGAAATTCCCACATAAATTTGCATGTGTCCGGGATGACACTTGGCTCTCCAGGAGCTCATTCCTTTCCACTTGGATTTTCGTTCCTCTCCCCCAAAGTAACCTAGGATAACTATATTTATTTCCCAAACCTAAGTAATTTAGGAAATACATTATAATATTGCCTTGGGTTAAGCCCTCAAGCTTAGCCCCTTTTTCCTAGCCTCTCAACCCCCTTTCCCTTTCCCTTCCTAGTGGATCTTGGTCCTCCATAACTCTTTCTCTGTGGTCGGTCTACACACTGCGATGTATTTTTATTAATGATCTACATAATTACATATACAAAATCAGGCTCATTGGCCTTAGCATCGGCTCTCCAGCCTAATAATCACATAATCCTTCCAACTTATAAATATTTGGATCACCAGCCTATAAACATCATTAAACATCATTACAATTCAATAGGGGCTCGGCCTTGGGGTATTACACAAGGTATTTGATGAGTATCATGATTCGTCGTACCACTCAGAAATACAAAAGGATTCATCCCCATGGAATGAGAAAATACCATGGGTTGGGTAGCGCTAACTGAGGGATTCATAGGGGCACCATTAAACATAACAATGAAAATTCATGACACAATACACAATACAAAATCCAAAGGCCAACTAATAATCATAGAGCACACCAAAGTAAAGAAAAAAGGTCAATGTACACAAACAATATATAGTGGATAAAAAGGGGCCTCCCTCACTAGAGTAGGTATGTGTAATATACCAGATATAAAAAGTATGCAGAACAGAAATAAAATGCTAGAAATGGCAGAATAACAGTAATATAACCAGCATAATCTCCACAATAACACATAAATGATATAAGAATAACAATAAAAATAGCACTTTGATTCAGAAAGCAATGTTCACGGGCCTCTTCAAGGGGGAAACCTCCAGTTGAGCAGCGCTCTGTTACAATAATCTCCAAGCTAGGGTTTTCATACCCTCGACCCTTATTTATACTAAATATGTCTATCAAGAGAAGCATCTAGAGGAAGATCCTTCTAGAAGCAGAAGCTTCTATTAGGTCTTCTTACATCCACCTTATTCTATTTTATTGAAAGGCCTTATTAATATTGACCTTTATTACATCCGAATATATTGATCTACCTATTTGTGGTCTAGGACCCTAACATGTCTGCCCCCTTAAAAACAACCTTGTCCTCAAGGCTTGAGATGTGGAAACTGCTGCAGAATGGTAGTTGGTTCCCAAGTGGCATCTGCTGGAGCTGTATCTTTCCACTGGACTAGAAATTCCTTGATAGTTCTTTGATGCAGGCAAAGCTCACACTGGTCCAAAACTACTTCTAGCTGTAGCCAAATGGATCCTTCTTTAGCTAACTCGAGAAGGTTGGTTTGAATTTGGCACCTAGTTCCAATCACCTTTTTTAAGCATGAAACATGAAAAATAGAATGTGGCTTCGACTGATTGGGCAGAGCTAACTGATAGGCGATTTGTCCCACATGCTTGAGAACTGTATAAGGACCATAAAGATTGGGCGCTATCTTCTGACAATGCTCGGCCTTGAGGGAAGTTTGCTTGTATGGTTTCAGTCGTAGAAACACCTGATCCCCTTCTACAAATTGACGTTTAGAGCGGCCTTGATCTGCTTGTTTCTTCATGCGATTCTATGCCATGACCAAGTTCTCTTTAAGGGTACAAAGAATATCCTCTCGAACTGTAAGTGTTTGGTCAACCACCTGGACATTCGAGGTACACAGTAAGTATGAGAGAGCTGAAGGTGGCTTATGTCCATATATCACTTCAAAAGGAGTCATGCATGTAGCTTTATGGTAGGAAGTCTTGTACAACCATTTAGCTAGGGGTAACCATTGAGCCCACTGATTTTTCTTTTCAGAGGAAAAACACCTCATATATGTTTCCAAACACTTGTTGACAACTTTTGTTTGACCATCAGTCTGGGGATGATAAGTTGTGCTGAGATGCAATTGGGTTCCCTGTAGCTTAAACAGGTCATGATTAGAAACAATAGAGTGTGGCATGCCATGAATCTTGAAGACTTGGTCCATGAAAATTTGAGCCATCGTGGATGTAGTAAATGGGTGTTGAAGAACGCAGAAATGAGCATACTTGGAAAGGCGATCCACAACCACCATTATGATTGATTTATTTCCCGATTTGGGTAAGCCGGTAATAAAGTCCATAGAGATATCCTTCTAAATAGCAGGTGAAATCGGAAGTGGTTGTAGTGTGCCGAGAGATTTGACTATTTCTCCCTTGTTGCATTGACACACCTCACATTCAGTGAAAAAATTACGGATGTCCTGTTTCATACCATCCCAGAAAAAAGAACGTTTGACCCTGTCATAGGTTTTGGTGAACCCGGAGTGCCCCATTGTGGGTGTAGCATGAATCTTAGAAAGTACCGTGGATTTAAACATTGATTGTTTGCTTAAATACAAATGACCTTTGTATCGAATCTCATTCTAGAGCCAAGAGTACCCTGGGGGAGCTAGAGCATTGGTCTATAATTGTTGGATCAGATGCAAACTTTTGGGATCTTGTAGCCATTCCTGGCGCACAACTTGGAGCCAATCTGGTACAATGAAGGAAAGAGAAAAAATGGATCCTTCTTCTTCATATTTTTGGGACAGTGCATCCGCCATTACATTGTCTTTGCCCTTCTTGTAAAGGATCTTATAATCATATCCAAAGAGCTTAGTCACCCATTTTTGTTGCTCCAAGGAGGAAATGTGTTGTTCCAGAAAGTACTTGAGGCTTTGATGGTCTATCTTAATTTGGAAACATTGGCCGAAGAGATAAGGGCACCATAGATCAACGACATGCAGAATAGCCAAAATTTCCTTTTCATAAATGGGTTTGTCCAGATTCCTTTCAGATAGTTGTTTGTTGGTGAAGGCCAAAGGTCGACCCTCTTGCATAAGGACAACATTGATTCCTTTCACTGAGGCATCACATTCCAACAAAAAGGTCTTTGTGAAATCAAGAAGGGCCAGAACCAGAGTGGTGCACATGGTCGTCTTCAAGGTTTTAAAAGCTTGATCAGTGGCTGGAGTCCAAGTGAAAGAGTTCTTTTTGAGGACAACAGTGAGAGGTGTTGCAATCTTTCCATAATTCTTAACAAACTTGTGATAATACCCTGTTAAGCCCAGAAATCCACGCAAGCTTTTGAGAGTCTTTGGGTGAGGCTAGTCTTTCATAGCTTCAATCTTTTTCGGATCCACCCTGACGCCATCCTTGGAAACCAGATGACCCAAGTATTCTACTTCTGAGGCACCAAAATCACATTTAGAATGTTTCAGTAAAAGTTGGTGCTGAGAGAGTAGATGGAGAACTCGATCCACATGAGTAAGATGGTCTATCCAGATTTTTCTATAGATGAGGATATCATCAAAGAAAACTAAGACAAAATGACGAAGAAAGGGATGGAAGACATGATTCATGAGGCTTTGGAAGGTGGAGGGGGAATTACATAAGCCAAAGGGCATGACCAAAAACTCATAGTGGCCCTCATGAGTTTGAAAGGTCGTCTTGGGAATGTCCGCCTCTTTCATACGTATTTGGTGATAGCCCAAGCGAAGATCAAGTTTAGTAAATAATTGGGTGCCACTCAATTCATCCAAGAGGTCATCAATGACAAGAATGGGAAATTTGTCTTTAATGGTTAGTTTGTTGAGGGCACGGAAGTCAGGACACATTCTCCAAGAACCTTCTTTCTTTAGGACCATGACTACAAGAGAAGAGTAAGGGCTCGTACTAGGGCAGATAATGCCTGCATTAAGGAGTTCCTTGACCATTTTATCAATTTCATTTTTTTGTGAAAAGGGGTGGCGATACAGATGAATATTGGGAGGAAGGCTTCCAGATACATGGGGAATGGAATGGTCATGAACACCGTGGGAAGAAGGGGGTCCTTGGGGAGTGGAAAATACCATTTGATGTTTAGAAAGGAGGGCTTGGAGGTCTTGCGGCACTGGGGGTGTCTTTGTTGCTTATATGGCATGGAGTTGGGCAATGACACCAGAATGACCTTTTTTTAGTAGATTTTCCATGCGATGGGAACTAATGACCTCAGGTGAACCAGTAGTGATGCCTTGGAATTTATATTGGTGGCCTTCTTGGTCGAATTGCATGGTTAATGCCTTAAAATCCATGAGAATGGGACCCAGGGTTCTTAGCCAGTCTACACCCAATACAATGTCACAACCACCCATGTCAATAGAAAACATATGTGATTTTAGGTGGTAGTCACCGATTTGGAGATGCACATTTTCACAGCGCCCTCCACATTTCATGGAACCACCATTGGTAATCATGATTTGGAAATTGTTGAAGGCATGGATGTAGCAATGAGTTTCTTGGGAAATGCGACGATGAACAAAATTATGGGTGCTCCACTATCAACCAGAATGATGACCTTCTTATGCTTGATGTAACCGATTAACTTGAGGGTTTGGGGAGCAGAGAAGCCAGTGAGAGCATTGAGGGAAATGACCGGTTTCACTTCGGGAGGGTCTGAGGGAGGGGTTATGTCAGTGATTTCAAGTGACTCAGACACCAGGGGAGTTTCAACATCCTCTTCTGAAATATCCTCATAGATGGCCATAAAAATATTTTGTTCCTTACACTTGTGGCTCGGGAAATATTTTTCATTACAATTATAACAAAGGCCTTTGAGTTGGCGTTCATCCATTTTAGCCCTGGTCAATTTTTGGATCTTTAATGGGGTGGAGGGAGTAGTGGGATTTACGGGTTTAGGGAGAGGGATAAAGGATGGTTTTTAGTTTTGAGAGGATACCACCTGTTGTGCTTCTTTAGCTCTTTTAGTAGCCTCCACCCAACTCAAGGGTCGAGCCATGAAGACATGGGACCAAATCTCATCCTTGAGGCCACTGATAAAACACTCTCGAAAGAAAGCATCAGTCATGCCCTCTATTCAAAAATCCAAGTGCTCAAAGGCAGCTATGAAGTCTTCTACTATTCCTGATTGTTTCAACTTTGTCAAATGGCCCAAATGGTTGGTGTCTGTGTCAAAGCGTTCATAAAGCTTAGTCACAAATTGGGTCCAAGCAATATACCCTTGACGAGAAGTTTTTCTCCATTGCCACCATTGCCAACATTCTTGATCTAGATGGAGAACACCATATTGGAGTTTGGCCAAGTCATCTGTAATGCTGTATAAAGAGAAATAATGTTCCATTTGGGTTACCCAACCAGTGGGGTCCAAGCCATCAAATTTGGTCACATCCACACGCATAAGGCGTAGGTCACGTTGAAATTGATGGGGCTAAAAGGTATGGGAATGGGATGAATGTTCACCTTCAGTCTTTGGAGGTGCATCAGAGACAGGGTCATCTATAGGGATCTTCAGTTTGGTGCAGACTGATGCAAAGAAGGATTCAAGCTGGGTGGTCAGTTCTTGTTTGACTTCCTCCATTGAGGACTGCATGGTTGTATTTATGGTTGTATTGATGGATGTATCGATGGAGACAACAATAGCACTGAGTTGTTTCACTCCTTTTTGGGCCTCGAGGAAACCAAATTGCAAGGTGTTGAAGCGAGCTTCCAGGTCTTGGCTATGGGTATGGGCCATGAGGATGGGTGAACTGAAAAGGGGCGGGCAGGGTAAAAAAATTTTCCAAAAAATGGTATGGATGAATGTGATAAGGGCGAAGAGATGAATCCAATGGAATAGGTCTCAAATAATGGTGAAACAATTTCCAGACTTTTTTTTTTTTACACCTACAAAGTTATACTTCGGTCTGAAGAATACTGCAGCAATGAAATCCCCAAATGCTTGACCAAAAAGAAATGTGTATTTTCTTGGAAACCCAAACATAGTTGCGCGGCAATAGATCTTGTCTCTTATAATTTGTTTATGTTTCTGTTGCCCAAGGGTTAGGTATTCAAGGGTTCTACACAAGAGGGTTTGCCCTGTGCTATAGCTCTCTGATATACGTGCAGGGTCCAATAGTAGTACTTGGCCCAATATCTCAGGGCACTAACTAAGGAGGATAGACCGTACCCTTAGACGTACTACCTGACTACCCAGGTACTAGAGAGTATCTTCCCGAGTGTTGCTCTTGGTGGCACTATAGTAGTCAGGCAGCCGATTGGTTTATCTAAAGAGGGCTTTAGGAAATCTAGGCCGATCCGTACATAGGTGATGTTTGATGCGCTACCACTCGAAGGGGTACCAACAGGGGTTACAAGGGTGGCCAACAGATGTGCGCTTAAGAACCACTTGCATTTACTACATGTATGAATCCCTCAACCGTGGGTTTATGTGCGTAACAACAGATCTCTGTGGCTTAAAGACGTCGGAATACCTCTCTACCCTGAAAAACAATTCCCACAATTTCTACCAAGGAAAGTGCTATGATAGCACTTGTAATATACCAGATATAAAAAGTATGCAAAACAGAAATAAAATGATAGAAATGGAAGAATAACAGTAATATAACCAACATAATCTCTACAATAACACATAAATGATATAAGAATAACAACATAAATAGCACTTTGATTCAGAAAGTAATGTTCATGGGCCTCTTCGAGGGAGCAACCTCCAGTCGAGCAACACTCTATTACAATAATCTCCAAGCTAGGGTTTTCATACCTTTGACCCTTATTTATACTAAATATGTCTATCAAGAGAAGCATCTATAGGGAGATCCTTCTAAAAGAGGAAGCTTCTATTAGGTCTTCTTACATCTGCCTTATTCTATTTTATTGAAAGGCCTTATTAATATTGACCTTTATTACATCCGAATATATTGATCTACCTATGTGTGGGTTAGGACCCTAACAGTATGTCTCGCCCAAAAGGGGTTTGAGACTCCCTTAAAAATATTGGATGTATTAGAATCAGTTATAAGGGTCCTCTTGGGCTTGACAATGTAGTCAGTTAGATCCCCCCTGTTACACATTAAAATTACTCATTTCAATGATGACCTATTGTCGTCATTACAAGCATTACAAGTGTCGCATTTTAGCCATAAGTGTCACAAGTGTCATAGACATCATACAATCATCTTTCCTATGTCGTGTCTCGAATGACATCACAAGGACACTTCAAAGATACCCTCAAAGATTGGTTTAAGAAGGAGAAATCACATGACAAAGAGTACAAAGGTTTTACCATGAAAAATACCACTCAAAAGTCATTTTTGAAGGCCAGTGCTCCCCTACCCACTATTAGGGAGTGTCAGCACTCCCTGCCCTCCTTTGGGGGAGCATTGTAACACTCTGTGCCCCATTCTGAGGGAGCGTTGGGTTGTTTGAGGAAATATTGGGCTGTTGAGGAAAATTAGGGAAAAATCCCCCTCATCTCTGGAGTTAGTTGGATTCGAATTTGAGGTCAAGTCTGGATCTTAGGGAGGATCCACAATTGATGGAGAAATATCATCAACCTATCCCAAGAATCTCTCAAGTGGTTATGCCTCTCCAAGTCTATATAAGGAGGCCTCTTCATGGTGAGAGGGGAGGACATTGAAGGCATCAAACATATGATCTCATA
Organism: Picea engelmannii; assembly: GCA_009831015.1. NCBI lineage: Eukaryota > Viridiplantae > Streptophyta > Pinopsida > Pinales > Pinaceae > Picea > Picea engelmannii. Next base: position 124,655 of record ML796888.1, read on the forward strand.
AGGGAGATAATCAGTGAATCATAGTCATTTTGTTTGTGGATCATTTGAGCAAGGGGTTGGACAAGGAGAGCTTGGTGAGGCTGTTGCATCTGCATCAAAGGTCTATAAGTATCTCTATTAAGTTATCGTTAATAAATGTGCTTGGACCGTTTCCTTCAAGATTGTATATGACTACATGAACTTGTTTTCAATAGATAGATCTAGTTTCAGACTAATCATATTAGAATAGGAAGCATGTTTTGTCTTTGATTGGATTGTAGGACCTATTGAAGAGCTTGTGGATCAGATCTCAACTTGGAATTCGGTGAGTACAAACATCGTAAAAAGGTACATCTTCTTCCTCTTCTCTATAGATTAGTTTAAATAGGTTTAAAGGGATTTCTGTGACTAAATTAGCACCTTTTTGTCTTGATCTTAGAGATTTAGGGTTCAAGATGGAATCCACCTATCTACAGGGGGATTTTCCTGTAACAAAAATTGGTAACTCCACTAGGGAGCGAAGCTTTCAGTTTTGGTTTCCTTCCTTGGTATTGTTTTTGGCCTTTGCTCACTTTAGATCTTATTCATGTTGTGTCTTTGATTCTTATATCTTTTGTTGGCCCTTGGATTCATTCCATACACACTCAATTTCTAGATTTCTTGAAGTTTTTTTTTAGTTTTGGGCATTATTTTGGTCTTCTAAGAGCCTAGTGCTCCCTTGCCTCTACCACCAGAGAGCTGGCACTCCCTTGCAGGTTCCCACAAAGCGTTGCAACACTTTGGTACCCTTGACACCAGAGTGTAGGCCTTCTTCTTCTAAAACCTTTTTTGGATTTGGTCTCTGAGTCTAATTTTTTATTTTTCATCTGCTCAGGGCTATTACCATCTCAGTGTGTCCTTGTTTTTGGCCTCCAACATTTTGGTTTCTAAGAATTCACGATGTTTTGTTTGGATTTTTAACATTTTTCTTCCTTAATTTGAGTCACTCTTTTTCCCTACAATTTGGAGTCGACCCACTCCTTTTTCACTTATATAATTGAATGAAAGTTGTTGTAAGGAAATTTAGAGATCTGTGCACCATTCCATTTGATCTTTGAGGTCATTTTTTCAGGCATTTTCTTCTGTTTTGAGTTTTTTGTTCTTCTTTTTGCAAATTTAGTTGTCTTTTTGTTTATTGTTTGATCACAATAAGAGTGTGTTTTTGTTTATGTGAAGTTGGCTTCCAATTTCTTAAATCTCATAGATCTTAAAGTCTGAATGACATAGGAAGATTTACATCAAACTGATTATCAGTCACATTTAAACAAAAGGATATATTTTCATGATTTGTTTTTGGATATTAGAACGAATTTCTGAATATTTTAGCATCATATTGGATTCTTGATTGAGAAACAGTTGCATGAGATTATTGCATCTTAGTGTTTGAAAGTGAAAGGAAATTTCCTTGTCCTTCCCTCAAATAGACATTCATTGAAAGAAAAGACTTCTTATCATTTCTTATGCATTTTTTCGGAATTGAGTCACAATATCATCAATTTCACTCTCATACACCCCTAAGTAAAGAATAGTTGCAAAATCAACGCTAATTAAAATTGATCTAGAACTTTTGTTTTTAGAATCTTCCACTAATATTAGACTAGGATTAGCACTTTGGAATAGGCTATGAGTACAACTCTCCAAATAATTTAAAACAAACATTAGCATATTGCGATAGGGAGAGCAAATCCAATTTTCTTATAAGATTTATGGGATCCCCCTCTCAGACAGGGGTTACACACAAGGTCACGTTTGGGAGAGTTATAGAGATTATCCCTCCATGGTTCAACCGTTCATAGTAGTCAGATTGTATATTGGGGGTTGTTCTTGAGGTTCAACTTTCTTCATTTGGTCTCAGTTCTTCATGAATTTTGAATCCGTTCAGGGTCCTCTGGAGTTCTACTAGTCCACTTGTCCTCAGTTCTCTCAAAGGATTTCAGACTTGATCCTGCCCATACGTTCAAACTGGACTGTCGACTGTACCTGCCAAGGGGCCGACTATGAGTTGGTTTCCTTAGTAGCCATAATCTTTAGGGTTTTTTACACAAGGTGACGGTGAAGGGAATTCTTCGTTGTACCTAAAATAGATGGTGGTCAAACTCACCTGGGCTCCTTGGAGGGTAAATCCATAATTACTGCATGGAAGATTGCACCAAGGCGTAAGTCCGTTAAGCAGGTCCCCATCGTAACTATTCCACTCGCTCATATCCTAGCCCCTCCTTGACTTGGTTACACAACATTGGATTTCATCACCAACTATTACGACCATCGAGAGAAGGTTTTGTTTGTTTGGTTTTGATTCCTATATTTTATTAGTGTATGATGTTTCTTTTCGTTAGTTGGCCATAGATTGTTTCTGTAAAGTATTTGGTTCGGGCAATATTCCTACACACCTTTCATGTGAAATGCAAGGGATGCCCCTGGAAGATCCCAAGGGTTACTAACCTTTTCCTATTGATCCACTAGAGGGATCTCCTCAATAGAGTGAGGTTCAAGACACTGCCACTTCACAAGTGGAAAGAACTAACTCTTTAGAACATTTCTGAATTTTCGATTCTCTAGAGTCTTTTCGACTTCCTCACGGTTACGAGAGACATATTCTATAACTAAATTCATCCAGAGAACTTGTTTTTGATACTTCTGGAATACCGACCAGACCCCTCACAGGCCTTGAAGGTGAGAATCCCTTTTGGACTACTGACATATTTAGAAACCCGCCTCTCACAGTGCGAGATCTTTTCAGCTTAGGGGCAGGTTTTGATATACCTGTCGTATCCCAATTGCTTGAAACATATGCTACTTACATAGTACCATTAGATCACTTTTCACAGTGCCACCGTCATGTCAAACACATAGTCAGTTGGTCCTCGCTTGACCATTTATCTCCAGATGGCCCATTCCACTATGGTCCTACATGTTGCTACAATCCCCACTGGAAATGTGACACCATCCCAGGCTCCAATTGGAACACCACTTAGACAAAATCCATCAATTCCACTTGGGTACAAATATTTGAATCCTTCCATTACCAACACTACCCAGGTTACACCTAGAAGTTCTATACCTACACAATTATTTGGAGGAACTGGTCTTGGTGGCTCTAATCTATTTGGAAACACCGGTCAGTCATTCACTTCTGGTTTCCAAATCCCTCTAAGTAATCAACCTCATGCTGGGGGGCAACCTCAATTTGGGATTCAACCTCAAATTGGGACTCAACCTTAGTTTGGGGGGCAACCTCAGACTAGCGTCCATTAGTCGTTGTATGGATAGAATGTGACACAAAATCCTTGGCACATTCCTTTTCTGGGAAATTTTCTATTCCCTGGGGGGAAACATCCTCAAGGACAAAAACAACCTTATCCTTCTCATGGAAATTTGTTTTATCCCTCTTATGAGCAAACCCATCAACTGAATTATAATCCTCAGAACCCATCAAGTTATCCTCCATTTCCACGTGTTTCTCAACCATCATCGAATCTTGTTTATTCTGGTCAGCAACAGCTATATGTAGGAGGACCTACTGGATACAATTATCCACCTAACCCATTTTATGGCCCTACTGGTGTCCCTATGCCATACCATTATCACGCTCATTTTAAATAACAACTACCATTTCTCACGACTCTCGATCTCCGAGACTTGTCTCAGTTGACCAAGGATCCTATATTGCATTATCCCTTTTGGCTAGTGATCCCTACTAAATTACCTTCCAATATTCCAAAATTTTACGGTAAACCTGGAGAAGACCCGAAAAATCATGTGATGAATTTCCATTTATGGTGTTCATTGAACTCCTTAATGGACGATTCTATATGTTTATGTCTTTTTCAGCGAACACTTACGGGCTCAACAACCAAGTGGTATATTGAACTTCCACGTGGTTCGTTCCAAGATTTCAACTCACTTGTTATGTCCTTTCTCACGCACTTTCAACTACCCATTCGTTATGAGACGGGTACTGAAATTTTGACCTCCCTTCGCTAGAACAACTCTGTGCATATCTCTGATCATATTCATGAATGGAGACAATGATGAAGGTTGATCAAAGAAAGCATTCCTAACCAGTTATTGGCGGAATGGTTTACTAAATCACTGTTACCCCCGATTTCTCGTGATTTCTCCATGGGTGGTGTTGTCACTGAGGAAGAGGCCATTGCTCGAGCTCAGTACTTAGATTTTTTATATTCACAATCTGGTACTTTTTATGGATTGATCCCAAATGCTACCCGTGCAACTACCGATCCATATAAACCTTCATCCACATCACACACATATGGAGTTATTGGCTCCGTCAAAACCCAATCTGCTTCCTAGTCGACTGGAATGACAAATCGATCTACTTCGGCACCCACTCCGAGTTTGACCTCACTCTCCTCTACATCCCCCCAAACTCAAATATATGAGGTGACTACAATTCACTCTACCCCTTCACAACAATCTAGAGGTAATAAGAAGACAAAGAACAAACCCAAGAAGAATAATAAAAACGAACAACCCAAAGTTCAAAACCCACCACCTGATACTGAAAATCAACCACAACGAAAGCCAAAATTCCCATGTCTTATTTGTGCTGATGATCACTACACTCGGGACTGTCCACATTGCGATGAAGTGGCAAAAGTTTTTATGGGGAATTCCCAACCCGTCGTGCTTACTCATCCTTTCCTCAACAACAATCTATGGTTGCTCAAACCCCCTCTCCGGGGAGTGGTTCTAGCCACCCTTCTAATGATGAAGCCTCGACAAGTGCCCATATTTTTTGGTCAACGGGATTGGTTTAACCACCTTCTCTACAACCTACGACATGCCATCTAAACCTGACAGAGGAAAAGTCACTAACGATACTTTACTGGATCCATCACCATATTTTTTTAGTCCTCCATTTGTTAGTCCTCCGTCTAGATCTCTTAAGATAGAGAAACCTACATTCGAATCTATATTACGCCCTCCCAAGAACACCATCAGTAAATCTACTTTTAATCCTAGTTCATGTGCCGCCCAATACTACAACATTATTGAATATTTGGCTCAAGCACCATGTGCTATGTCTACATTGGAAGTTCTACAACACTGCCCAAGACAACATAGAATGCTCTTGTCTGCTATTGGCTCTTTTGATCCTGATTCATCCAACAATATCACATTTAACCTGGACAATTTTAAGTCTCGACTCTCTCACCAACTTGCTTTTCAAATTGATGTTGTTGTTCACAATCAACAAATTCACTGCACTATATTGGATGAGGGAGCCTCTACTTGTGTCATGTCTTTAGCTTGTTTTAAAGGCTTAAAATCACCCTCACTTAACAAATCCCCAATGATGTTGTGTGCATTTGATGGGCAGGGTTTTCATCCTCATGGTCTTTTGCAGTCCCTATCTGTCTAGTTGGGCGGAAAAATCATCTCTGTTGATGTTGAGGTGGTCGATGCTCCCCTCGATTACAACTTATTACTAGGGAGAAGTTGGTTTTATGCTATGACTATCATCGCTTTGTTAGTGTTTTGATGTGTACAATTTCCTCATCAGGGAAAAATTGTCACTATTGATCAGTTAGATTTCTGTACACCCGACGCCTGTGCTCTTGCTACCAACAATATTTCTTTCTTGGGAGATCGCAAGATAACATATGAAAGTGTTCGTGTAGGATTTTTAAAATATTCCACCCTTATGGTTACCTTCCCTACACCACTCCCTCCTACCATGCATCATATTGCCACAATCACTATGATTTCAACTACGAATTATCAGTCTTTGGAATCATCTGATCCCTGGACTGTACCTAGTCCTCTAGAGTTTGATGCACTAGATGACACCATGCCACTTAGTTTGGTCAAGGCTTCATACATTTCAATTCAATTAGCCTCTCCTTCCTTGGATGACCAACATCTCTTGGCACCCGACACCTACTTGATGCCATCTTGGCTGAATTCCTTGACGTCTGCCTTTGACTACATTTCTCAAATATTTCCTTCCAATGAATCTATTATGGAAATGCTTATCATTGACGACGTACCTTGGGATGATAACCATCATCGATCCTCTTTTCTTCCATCTCTTGAAGAAATACAGGAATATATGCACTCTATCTTCCCCCCTGAGGTTGTCGACTTTCCACAATCACCCATACTTGCACAAGATACTACTTCTGAGGCAAATTTAGGAAACATTACCTCTACAGTCGTTACTAACATTTCGATCAAGGAAGTTGTCATGGAAAATATTAATCTCATTGCTAATTGTTCACCCGAGGAAGTGGTTTCTTATACCACTTTATTTAAAGAATTTCGCGATTTCTTCTCTTGGAGCTATGAATAAATTCCATGGATCAATCCTTCGATCATTGTGCATGAGATTAAAACTTACCCAGGTGTAAAACATGTTTGATAGAAACTCCCCCTGGTCCATCCTAAGAAGATCGCGGCTATTAAGGAGAAAGTTAAGAAATTATTGAAATATGGCTGCATATATCCTGTCCCTTTCACGAAATGGGTTTTGAATATTGTTTTGGTCACTAACAAGCAAGGGACCATTCATGTCTGCATTGATTATAGGGACCTCAATAAGGCTTGTCCAAAAGACAACTACCCTACGCCCTTCATCGACCAGATCATTGATAATTGTGCAGGTAGTGTGATTTTCTCTTTCATGGATAGTTTCTCAGGGTACAACCAGATTGACATTTTACCCTCTTATTAGCATAAGACAACCTTCATCTACCCATGGGGAACTTTGGCCTATTGGAAACTACCATTTGACCTCAAAAACACTGGTGCTATATTCCAGTGGGCCATGTCATATGCTTTCCACGATATCAAACATATTGCAGAACCTTATGTCGATGATTTACCTACCCATTCATCCAATCGATTAGACCATTTTGGTCATCTACGGGATATTTTTCTTCGATGTTGGTTCTACCACATTCATTTGAACTCACACAAGCATATCTTTGTTGTCGAATTGGGTTGACTCCTCGGCTTTGTTGTTTCCAAGGACAGGATTCAGGTGGATCCTTTAAAAATTAAGTCTATCCTTTCTTTACCAACGCACCTTTATTGCATCCTCCGAATTATACGAAGGACTATATCCTTTACTTAGTAGCCTCTACTTCCACTATTACTATGGTGTTAGTTCAAGAGGACCCTATCGGTGAAGAACATGTGATACATTATTTGAGAAAAAGTCTATCTAGTCCAGAGCACCAATATTCACATGTTGAGAAGTTGGCTCTGGAAGCTGTCATCGTTGTCCAGAGATTTCATCATTACATTTTTCTATGCACCACCATAGTTATCGTGGACTCTAACCCCATGTATCACATTCTAACATGTCAAGTTATTGGGGGGAAATATTCCAAATGGATCGTCATCCTTCAGGAATTCGATCTCGATTTTGCTAAGTCCAAAGCTAAAAAATACTTGGTGTTTGCGGAGCTCATCTATGATCTTCCCTATGTTGATGAAGATATTGATCCCAGAGATTCTCTCCCTGATGAAACTCTATTCCTCATCATCACATCTGATCCTTGGTATGGAGATACCCTCCTTTATCTCCAGACCCAACGTTTTCAGCTCGATGTCTATAGTGAAGAACGTTTACATATTTGTCACCATTCTCATCGCTACGTTATCCTCGATGAAACTTTGTATCGTTGTGGTATTGATACTATCCTGCGACGATGTTTGACTCATGAAGAGGATGACCGCATCCTTAATGAATTTCACCTTGGAGCCTATGGCGGTCATCTTTCTGGGATGGCTACAACTCAGAAAATATTACATGTCGGCTACTTTTGGCCCTCTATTTTCAAAGATTGTATTGAGGGAGTCAAAAAATGCCCACCCTGCCAAGTTTTTAACAAAAAGGCATGCACACACCCTGCTCCGCTGCATCCCATTATTTCCATTGGCCCCTTTTCCAAATGGGACATTGATTTCATGCAGTGTAAGTCTACCTCAGCCGGGGGGCATGGTTACATCACTGTCGCTGTCGATTAATTCAAAAAATCGACTAAGGCTATTCCTACCTTTCTCAGTGATGGTCGTACTGCATCTCTTTTATTCTTCAACCACATCATCAATCTCTTTGGTTTTTCACAAGCCATTGTCACTGATCATGGTTCACACTTTCAAAACCAGATGATGAGTGAGTTGCATGCCAAGTTGGGTTTTCTCCATTAGAACTCACCCTCGTACTATCCTCAAGCAAATGGAAAAGTTGAAGCCATCAACAAGGTCATGAAAACCATGATTCAATGTATGGTAGGGGAAAACAAGACATCTTGGCATCTACAAATTTTCTCCACTCTCTGGGCTTACTGTACCTCAGTGAAAAATGCTATTGGATTCACTCCTTTCCAGTTAGTATATGGCATTGAAGTAGTTTTACCAATCGAGTGGGAAATTCCCTCGTTGAAACTCAAAGTAGAACTCCTACCTCACACTTCGGCTAAAGAATAACGTTTCTTACATCTGACTAGGTTGGATGAAACATGCCATGATGCCACTCTCGTTAATGAGATGCATCAAAATCAGATAAACAATCAATATGACAAATCTATCCACCCTGGTACTTTTGTAGAAGGAGACCTGGTCCTCATTTATGACCAAGCTCATGATAAGTTAGGGACGTGCAAGTTAGAACATATATGGCATGGTCCTTACATCGTGAAATGTGTTTTACATAGAGGCACCTATGAGCTAGTTGACTACGATATAATCTCCATGGGTGAGCCCTGAAATGGGCTTTAGCTTAAGAAGTACTATGCATAGGACATTTAGCATGTGTGCTTTGTACACTATTGTATTTTTAGTTTGGTGTGTCTTTTTCTCTTGCGTAAATGATTTTTTCCTTAGCCTCTTATACTTTGTCTTGTGTTTGTGTGTGCATATGACATCCTCCTTTCCTATCTTTGTCAAGTTTGCAGATGGATCTAGTTGACACACCCAAAACATTGCTTCTGCATCTTGGGTCATTTACCACTCTAACAAGTTGGTGAATTTAGGAGGTATTTTCTTAGGATCGGAAACTAACAACATGGCAGAATATCATGTTGTCATCAGACTTTTAACCAAAGGCTCCTCCCTAGGTATATCTTGTATGATCAGTAACCTAGGCTCTCAACTTGTGGTTTGTCAACTTAATTGAATCTATGTTATTCTCAATCCTATCCTATTGTGTCTCCATCTATGAGTACGTCGTCTTGAATAATGTTTGATTTTATCGAATATAGAGACATACCAAGAGGACTTAATACAACTTCGGATTCGTTAGCCAATTACAACATGGATCAGTATCTCACACATATATGAGGTTTCATAAAGGAAATAAATCATACATCACATGTAAATAAAATGCATCACAAACAAACATCATTATTTGCAAACATCATTTGGCATCATAAAAAATTGGATATGTATATATACGGCTTGAAAGAAAATGTTTGATTACATAAAAAATTACATAAAAGGGGAAAATGTTGGGTCCTCATGCCCATAACATCGTCATACAGACTATACAAAAAACATCAGAGAGGTCCTAGTCCTCCTACATCACATTGTGCTCTGAGAAGCACACTACTGCATCAGCTTCTCATCTCAGAAAGGAGTTAATACCCTCAGGGACTCCCATTGTATGTATCTGCAGATGCAAGGGTACGTCCTACCTCCTAAGAGGAGGGGCACCCATCATGAGACCACAGAGGTTTCTCTCAACCTCCCGGAGACCCCTTGCCGCTACCTCATGATCTACTACTATCTGAGCATCCCCACGGTACCTCGGTGCCAGTATCTCTGTTAGACATGTTGCTCCCCTATTTGCACAATGAAACGATACGTCTGTTTAAAAAATCTTCTAAGTACCCCAAAAAAATAATATAAACTTTAAAATTAAAAAAAAAACACTTGAAAAGATTGTTTTGGTTTCTCACCTGACATGTCCTAGTCCATTCCATCTGGAAGAATTAGGTCCATGCTCCCCCAAAAGTCCATTCCAGCGTATGGGAAGGCCTCTGTTAAGGTCCTAACCCACACATAGGTAGATCAATGTATTCGGATGTAATAAAGGTCAATATTAATAATGTCTTTCAATAAAATAGAATAAGGAGGATGTAAGAAGACCTAATAGAAGCTTCCGCTTCTAGAAGGATCTTCCTCTAGATGCTTCTCTTAATAGACATATTTAGTATAAATAAGAGGCAAGGGTATGAGAACCCTAGCTTGGAAATTATTGTAATAGAGTGCTGCTCTACTGGAGGTTGCCCCCTCGAAGAGGCCTGTGAACATTGCTATCTGAATCAAAGTGTTATTTCTGTTGCTATTTCATATATCATTTCTGTGTATTGTGAAGATTATGCTGGATATTTTACTGTCATTCTGTCATTTCTAGCATT
>ML796888.1:142926-167366 GCA_009831015.1 Picea engelmannii
AAAAAAAAAAAAAAAAATTGCGCCACCGTCCGCAGAAAAAACCCTAAAAAATTATAGATTTTAAAACCTCAATATATTGACCTTTCGGACTCCGTTTCGGTCAATTTTTTTTTTTAAATTGGGTTTTTTTCTGAGAGGAACTCAGATCTACAACCCTTTTCTTCAAATTTTGCACCAAAATACACCGAAAAATTCGATAATTTCGCGGCCCTCTTTTTTCTGCTCCGAAAAAAAAATCTGCAAAAATAAAAAATATTTGCCCACAACTCCGGCCAAGGAAAGTGCTCTGATACCACTTGTTAAGAACCAATACCAAATATAAATATATAATCAACACAAATATTGAATACACAATAGATCCACAAATCAATGTAGAAGAAACCACACAATATTATTACCAAACCCTTGAGGTAGGGCAACACCATACAATGGATCCTATTATGGAAGGGATCCTCTCCTGTTCACTTGCCTCTTCGAGGGGGCATCCTCCTAATGAGCTTCCTCTCCAAACATAATACTTCTCTTCATGTCTCATTACATTTCTTGAACCCCTTTATATAGTGCTACCATCACCTAAGAACATTCTAGAGGAGGAATCTTCTAGAAGTAGAACCTTCTAAAAAGTCCTCTTACATTTATTATATATCTAACTACCATAGTGGGTCTTATTTAATAATATAGTGGACCTATTCCACCTTACATTGAATGACCTCCATTATTATCACTATGGGCCCTTTGGGCCCCCCCACTACCTCTCTAGCTACTTTACATTGGTCATGGCACAGAATAGAATGAAGCAGCAAGCAGATCAAGGTCGCTCTGAACGTCAATTTGCAGAAGGGGATCAGGTGTTTCTGAGACTACAACCATATAAGCAAACTTCCCTCAAGACCGAGCATTGTCAGAAGCTAGCACCCAAGTTCTATGGCCCTTACACAGTTCTCAAGCATGTGGGACAAGTCACATATCAGTTAGCTCTGCCCAGTCAGTCGAAGCTACACCCTGTTTTTCATGTTTCATGCTTGAAGAAGGTGATTGGAGCCAGGTGCCAAATTCAAACCAACCTTCCAAAGTTAGCTGAAGAAGGCTCCATTTGGCTATAGCCAGAAGCAGTTTTGGACCAGCGTGAGCGTCGCCTGCATCAAAGAACCATCAAGGAAGTGCTAGTACAGTGGAAAGACATGACTCCAGCAGATGCCACTTGGGAACCAGCTACCATTCTGCAGCAGTTTCCACATCTCAAGCCTTGAGGACAAGGTTGTTTTTAAGGGGGCAGACATGTTAAGGTCCTAACCCGCACATAGGTAGATCAATGTATTCAAATGTAATTAAGGTCAATATTAATAAGGCCTTTCAATAAAATAGAATAAGGCATATGTAAGAAGACCTAATAGAAGCTTCCGCTTCTAGAAGGATCTTCCTCTAGATGCTTCTCTTAATAGACATATTTAGTATAAATAATAGGTGAGGGTTTGAGAACCCTAGCTTGGAGATTATTGTAACAGAGCACTGCTCTACTGGAGGTTTCCCCCTCGAAGAGGCTTGTGAACATTGCTATCTGAATCAAAGTGTTATTTCTGTTGCTATTTCGTATATCATTTCTGTGTATTGTGAAGATTATGCTGGATATTTTACTGCCATTCTTTCATTTCTAGCATTTCATTTCTGTTCTGCATATTTTATATATCTGGTATCTTTCATCCTCTATAATGATCAACTGGCGTCTCAACCAAGAAAAGAAGTCCCCTATAAATCTAAACTCTAACTCCGTTCCTAGCCTCAGAGACAGACTTGTCTAGCGTCCCATACATGGTTCACCCGTCGGTCGTACTACAAGTGCAATCCATGGTTTCATCTAAGGAATGCATTCTAGGAAGAACAAAACCAGAAATGAACCATATCCAAACTGCTTTTGTTGTCTCGTCCTTCATCTCGAAATATGCTCCTTCACATTTTGAAGGAATGTTGCACTCAAGTTAAACAAAGTTGGCTCTAAACACTGCAAACCATAATCCACTTGCGATATAGAAACCAAGTGTGAGCTGGTACTCCCTATTAAATTCATGATGGAAAATATGATAGATCGAAGTGGTAGATCCTTGACATCTTTTATTGTAATTCTACCTCCCACCAATCTCGATCCTGGGACACAATGATTTTCCAAGTACTCTTCTATAGGCATGGGAAGTGCCCTCTCTCCAGATAAGATAATAGGATCCCCTCTCTTTGAGAGGCCGATCAGTAAATACACATCCTCCAACTCGATGGTAAGCAGTTGTGTCCCAATTTGGAACCCCTGCTCCATAGTGTTCCACAACCCAATCATGTACTCGAGAAGGAGAATTTTCTTCTTCATCTTTTTCATCTTAAAGAACTTGAGGCAAATGTATTTCCTCAATGCGTCCCTTGATCGGGGACTTTGCAAGGTAGCCACATCATTGAGCTCATGCTCTCTTTATTTTCACTCGATCATGACTTTCGTCAAATTTGCCTACAATCATCATTAATCAAAGATCATTAGTCATTTTACATTGATAAAATTTTGGGCAGTAAAAACATAAAAAATCAATTTTGCTTTGTTTATGATTCCAACGCTGCATTTAATCTCCCATTAGAGAACCAATGCTCCTATAAAGGGCTCACCAGGGTGTTCTCATTTTTGAAAAACACCCCCCCTAACCTTTTAGAAGAGCCCTGAGGTTTTGGTTTTTTTTGTGTTTTTTGGGAAGTTCCTCTTTCACTCCTTCAACAGAGTGCTAGCGCCCTTTCACTAGGCTTGGAGGGGAATTAGAAAAATGAGAAGCACCCCCCCTATAATTCTAGTGGAGTTCTGAGCCCTTTTCAGCGCTTGAGACCTCCTAGGGCATCATTTTTAAAGCCTAATTATTACCCAAAACTAAAATGTAAACCATACAAATTGAAGGAAAGAAAAAGAGGACCAACCTAATCCAGACGGCGACAAAAATAGATGATCGTAGCTCGGGCACTGATGAACACAAGAATCACCCTACAAAGCTCAATTTCTCCACTGCTAAAAATCTGTGCACAAATGAATTGGTAAAAGACATTTTTTACCCTATTTTACTATTATAAAATTTCATTTTTGCTAAAACATAGTTATTTTGGCTTTTGAGAAATATTTTGGAGGCATTATTAATACCTTGGTGTGCAGTTTTATCATTATTGGTAGGTTTCAGAGCAATTTTTTTTTTTTTTATCTTGTCGCATTAACGAGCATTATCTTTGTTCGTTCTCACGCTCAAAAAAACACAAGAACGCACTGAGTAAACGTTTATCTCTTTTTCAGATTCACATGGATAAACGAAAAAGAAACCCCCTGGAGTCATCTTTAAGCTCTTTTTAGACTCTATAAACATGAAAAGATTGTCGAGAGATCTTGCTTCCTTTCCCACTCGTTAAAAGGTTTGGAAGGGCGTCTTTCGAGTGATAATTTATCTCTTTTTCGACCTCGCAAGACTAATATTACGAAAAATGACAACCCTAGAGTCATGTTTAAGTTCTTTTTAAACTCTCTAAACATGAAAAATCACTGAGTTTACCTTCTCTAGACTCGTTAAACAAATCATACATTGAAGGGCCCATACAGGACCGAACCCTTACTTCTTCCAGTTCATTAAACAAAGGAATAGGGACTTACCGAAGGTGAGTTATATAGAGCATGTGTTACCCTCCTCGAGCTCGTTAAATTAAAAAGAGGTACTCGTGTATATGGATGTGGGGGGATTTTGAAGGAAGCAAGCCAAGCAGTATTTGAAAACATCACTAGTCACTCTTATAGTCTCCCTTGAACATGACACTTTGTTTTTTCATACATTTTAATCCGCTAAAACTATACACTGAACCAATCCTCTGAGTTTCCTTACTCCTTTGGATCACCCGACGAAATTCATAGTGTCCATTGCATCATCATGTTTTGGTCCATGTCATGTTTCTGTTGTTGTGCCTCAGTGTTCAAGGGAAGTATCTGCCTCGAGATTCAACCATCACAAATATCCTGTTTCAATACCTGTGTTAGTCCATGCTCATTTGATCTACCAATTTACATCTATTTGCCATTTTTTTGTCGTTGATGGGGGATACATCAAGGCCCTCCTATGACGAGTCTATTCCTGTCGAATTCAATACATTATCTGGGAACTAGACTTAGAAACCAATTAGTACCTTGGGAACTGCATACCTCAATGGCAGGCCTCCTCACTTCCGAAAATGGGTTTACATAATTGACCCCTGATTGGATGATTCCACAAATGTTCGACTTCATCTCATCTATTCACATTCTCTGGAATTTACTAGGGTACCTTGGGAATCATTGACATCAATGGTGATTTCCCTTGCACTTGTTAACGGTTTACCTCATTGACCAGTAATCAAGTGGTTTCTGCCATGCTCAACATCAGGACATCTATTCACATGGTTATAATCGTACCACATCAAGATCAGTAAGAAGAACCTGGGTTGAGTGATCACTCTGGTATGTACTTTTCCTAGGTTGTGATGGAGTTTCTCTTGAATATTGACACATAAACTATCACATAGATCCACTTTGTATTGGTCTGTGGCTATGTCTTGTCATCTCGTAGATCCATTGTGTATTTTTCATGGCTACGATCAGTTCATGTCATGGAAGTATAGATCCACATTGTATCTTGGGTGGCTATACCTTTTTGTTAATACAATTATGGATCCGCAGTGTATTTTATGGCAGCCATACCTTGCAAGTATTTATCACCCAAGCATAGGTATGTCTGACTTGGGTTTGAAACATATCATAATATTTGTTTGATGGTTGTGTGCATCTTCTACCAGGTTATTCGAGTCCATACACTTGCTTGAAAAAAGTCTACAAAGTACTTCATTCATCACGTCTTCCAACTTTTCACTTTGGGGGGAAATATGTTACACATCAAAATTACTCATTTCAATGATGACCTATTGTCGTCACTACAAGCGTTACAAGTGTCTCATTTTATCCATAAGTGTCGCAAGTGTCGCATACATCATACAGTCATAGTTTCTATGTCGTGTCTCCAACAACATCACAAGGACACTTCAAAGACACCTTCAAAGACTGGTTTAGGAAGGAGAAATCACATGAAAAAGTGTACAGAGGTTTTACCATGAAAAAGACCACTCAAAAGTCATTTTTGAAGGCCAACGCTCTTCTACCCACTGTCAGGGAGTGCCAGTGTTGCCTACCCTCCTTTAGGGGAGCATTGCAACACTTTGTGCCCCATTCTGAGGGAGCGCTGGGTTGTTTGAGGAAATCTTGGGTTGTTGAGGAAAATCAGGGAAAAATCCCCCTCATCTCTGGAGTTAGTTGGATTCGAATTTGAGGTCAAGGATGTATCCTAGGGAGGATCCACAATTGATGGAAAAATATCCTCAACCTATCCCAAGAATCTCTAAAGTGGTTAGGCCTCTCCAATTCTATATAAGGAGGCCTCTTCATGGTGAGAGTGGAGGACATTGAAGGCATCAAACTTATGATCTCATAAGGGAAATAATCAACGAAGCATAGTCATTTTGTTTGTGGATCATTTGAGGAAGGGGTTGTACAAAGAGAGCTTGGTGAGGCTGTTGCATCTGCATCAAAGGTATGTAAGTATATCTGTTAAGTTCTCATTAATACATGCGCATGGCATGTTTCCTTCAAAATTGTGTATGCCTACATGAACTTGTCTTTAATAGATAGATCTAGTTTCAGACTAATCGTAGTATAATAGGAAGCATGTTTTGTCTTTGATTGGATTGTAGGACCTATTGAAGAGCTTGTGGATCAGAGCTCTACTTGGAACTGGGCGAGTACAAGCATCATAAAAAGGCACATCTTCTTCATATTCTCTATAGATTAGTTTAGCTAGGTTTAAAGGGATGTCAGTGATCAAAGTTAGCACCTTTCTTTCTTGATCTTAGATATTTAGGGTTCAAGAGGGAATCCACCTATCTGCAGGGGGATTTTCTTGTAACACCCCCAGAAAATTAATCCTCTATAAAGGTTGTGTGTTGTCTGACCCTTATCTAACTCAGGGTACCTGCAGAATAACCCCTACAAGTAACCTGTGTGGCTATCTATGTCAAGAAAATAAAGCGACCATGATATAACCAATGAGTAGGCAAAAAGTCGTAAGACTGGTCCACCATATGGGAAAGGTAACAAAGCCCAGAATCTTGAAAGTACCACCTCTCAGGTAGGTAAAGGTACTAGAAAGACCCCCAAATATGAATAGATCCCTAGAAATATCTTTGATGCTAACAAGGTGTTATATCTTATAGGTATATCTTTGCAACCAACTTCTCTTGACCTCGTGCTTAACTCTGGTGTGAGCAGAGTCTCCTGACATGACTAATTACACAATGGATTTCACCACTCCTTGTTCATACACATATGTTGAGTTTAATATCCTTGGAGAAGTTTACTCACAAAATCCTATTCCAAGGCCCTATATACTATTCATGTTTATGTACTCTGAAAAATAAAATTGTTTCTAATCAATTTTAAAATAATCAACATTAATTTTAATGGCTTTGTTTACTCAAAAGATGTGGTCATGAAGTTGATGATCTTATGACTCAGCAAATTAAATAAATGAATATGAACATAAATCTAAGTCCTAATATTCAATTCTCAAAAGATGATAATCTTTTCAAAACGCAATTTCCAATTCAACTCTACAATTTGAAATTAGATGCAATCTTTCTATATGTATCAACATCAATACTAAACAACCAAAAGAGAAAATTCCATAATGCAAAATATATATTTTTGTATTTTCAATATAAATGAATGAAAATGCAAGGACTAAATAATAGCTTGATATATAGACCCTACTGCAAGAAAAAGAGACAAGACAAGAAGGATACCTAGAAGAAAACACTCAAAGCAATATGCAAGGACAACTAATGAAAAAGATGATGAGAAAAAAAAACCAACTAAAAATTCAACCATAAAAAGGTTTCCTATCTCTCTACAAGAACTCAACACTTACGACAGAGACCCGAGAAAACTCAAAAACCATCAAAACTCACCCAGCAAACACCAAACTCAACAAGTAAGCTAAAAAAGTTGATGTACACGACTGTTTAAGAAAAAAATGCATATGTACATGCCCTATAGAAAGACATTTCACGTATGTATATGTCTGTCAAAGGAAAAACCGCGTATATATATTAAAACATTTCCAGGGTAAGGATAAGGCCAAGAAACTCAGATACAAAGTAAAAATATTTTATCAAGCAATCGGGAGACAAGAAAACTCAGGCTAAATGAGAGAAATCGAAGTAGAAAAACACTCCAAACCCCAAAATAGAAGATTCCATCCCTAGCATGGTCGCCAATTCTTTTACAAGGAAAATCACTCTATGGAATGGGATAAACCACAATAGACAGAATGACTGTAGAAATCAACTCTAATACCAGGTATTCTATATAAATGTAAATTCTAACAAGATAACATAAAGAGCCTACCTCGTCTGGACGTTCGATGAATACCATCGTTGAGCACACAACTCAAATCTTTATACCTACAACTTGTCCTCAACAACCAAGATACGGAAGCATGTGGTGATAATATAGATAATATATAAAGTTAGCACATACAATATCATAATCCATTAACATGCATAAAAAATACACCCATGGAATAAAAATTCAAATATTTGCAAGACATCAATTGAATGAGAAAAGAGTATTTCTATTAAAATATGATCAACATAAGTATACAAGTGACAAACTTTTGTGTCGACACATTTCGAAACCTAGAAACTAATTCCCTTCCAAATGAGCCACCACCACTTGAATCCTCCACCAAAGGCAAGCTCATATAAGAGAGACAATGAGGTTCTCCATCAAAGAGGGAAGAGCTTGGGGACTGAACAATGTGTTCAAAATTTAAAGGACAAAGGGATGTAGACTCAATGTGAAGTGAAAATTTCTTCAGAGTATATTTTCTCTCAAAAGATGAATTCTCTCCTCTTCCACAGTTTGGATATGGCCCATTTTATAGCCTTCAAATGGAATTGAAGGTTTGAGTCATAATGTTTCCAGTATGTGGAAGGTCAAGGATCGTGGATGTTACACATTATTTTCGTCACTCCTATGACTGTTAATGATGTGCACCTATCCTTTGTCTTTAGAAGGATTAATTTCCTTAATCCCTGAAGAAGAATGAAGACAAAATTTCCCAGAGAGATGAAATTATCTTTTCCTTTGTAAAAAAACCTTGTAA
Organism: Picea engelmannii; assembly: GCA_009831015.1. Classification (NCBI taxonomy): domain Eukaryota; kingdom Viridiplantae; phylum Streptophyta; class Pinopsida; order Pinales; family Pinaceae; genus Picea; species Picea engelmannii. Next base: position 151,173 of record ML796888.1, read on the forward strand.
AGAAGAATCATCGCACCTTTCTCTACTTTGAAGGTGCGACAATCTAATCTCGACACATGTTTCACCACAATGGCCTATGACATCATCACAATTTTCGTAGTGTTAAGGGTGCGACGATCACTCGTATGAAGAAAAAAAGAGAAGCTTCAAGTGTGAGGTGGCCTCTGATCGGTTTGAATCTGAGTCATATCCTTGTTCTAGTGGGATCATCCTAACCTCCTCACTCTATCATTTTCATCTTATAAAAGGAGGGGAGTTCTCATGGGGAAAGTTAGCTTTGAGAAGAGATTTTGAGAATGGCTAATGAGTTAATATAATTTTGTCTTGAGAATTCTCAGCTGAAGGGCTTATGATAGGCTTATGATTTATGTTGTCAAGATAGATTGTTAGTATCTTGAAACTTATAGTCTCATAACTTGTCGGAGAAATTGTTTTTGGGAAGCAAGGAACTGTTGGAAGGGACCCTACAACATCAAGGCATCGGTTGTATTCTCCTTTTCATATTCCTAATAGAGTAATATATTTATTTTCCATAAAATTGTTCTTATTTTATTGTATGACTCCTTGATCACATACATAGGTTTTGTTAAGTATACATTGTTGCTTTCACTTTGTTGGCTTATGTCTTTTTACAGGTTCAACATCCCATAAGCCTTGGAACGGAGCGAGGATGACACTAACGAGAACAAATGACATTTAAAAGGTATGTCATTTATCTCTTGTTAGTTAGTATGCTTGATAGTTAAAACATAGGGAAAATTTTATATTTTGTATTGTTTTGTTCTAGTTTCGGGGTGAAACTAGGGAGATACGTTTGTGCCCGCACTTACCGATTTGTCCGATAACAAAATTGGTGACCATAGAGGGGACACAGATTTTTTTTTCCTAGTTTGTCTTGATTTCTTTCTTTGATTGCATTGGTTCTATTTTTTGAGTCACTAGGAGATCCATATTGACTCTCTGATTGTTTATTTTAGTGGAAATCCTTCTTGCTTTTTATTTTTTCCATTTTTCCCTTGATTGACGCACCTTGCTTTGAGAGACAGTGTAATATTGTCGTACTGTGGTCATCAGTGACCTGCGACGATCAAGATTGTCGCACTGGATTTGTCTTACGACCTACGAAGATTGTGATTTTTTTTTTGTTTTTGGTGGTTTTCCTTGCCTGGATCTTAGATATGGTTTTGGGATGAATTTTTGGGTTTGATTATAGTCTGGTTATAGTCTTCTTGACATCATCTTTGAATCTTCTTTTAGCCATCTTTTCTTTGTTTTACCTTGTTTTCTTTTGAAATATTTGATCTCTTTCTTTGAGTGTCTTTTAGTTACAAAGCATTGTTTTTCTTTAGAATTGTTTAGTGAAAGAACACTTCTTTTTCTGAATAGTTTGTTTTAAAAGAAAAAATTTAGTTTGGGTTTCTTTTGTTTTGAAGAGATTTTCTATTTATTTTAGCTATCTTTGAAATAAATAATTTTGATTTCTTTCTTTGCATTATATTGGGGGCATGTTTTCATTTGACGTAGCGAAATTTCATGGGGGGGGCAAGAATCGTGTATTGGTGTACAGTCTCTTTGGCTCATTTTTTTAGGATCTTGATATTGATGAGTTTAATAAAATTTTGGGACATTGTGCATCTGAGAATGCTAAATGTTTTCTCCTTCTCGTAATATATCTTTCAACGAAGTGAAATACTTCCATTCTCATTTCTTTGCATTGTTTAGAGTCGGTCAAAACATCATTTCGTCCACACCATTTTCCTCTTGAGTAATAACAACTTAATAAAGTTTACGTGTTAATTAAAATCTACCTAGAAACTTTTATTTCTAGGGCTCTTTTTAAACTACATTAGATTAATTGTAGGGCTTTGGAATAGGTGTGAAAGATAACTTTCCAAAGATGTAAACAAACATAGAATCTTGAGTTAGGGAGCGGTGAAATCCATTTACTACATTTTTTCCTGGGAATCCCTTCTCACACAAGGGTCAATTATGAGGTCACATTAAGGCCATCAAAGTTACTAACCATGCTTTGTTGGTCTTGGTGTAGTGGTCGCACATATTATTGGGGGTCAATTGAAAAACAACCATGTGCAGGCCTTATCAAGTCGATTATGGGCTTAGTTACCCTACCCTTGCGCATATATCGGACTGCTGACTATTTCCCCAGGCATCATTGTTGTATTTGGTAACCTTAGAGGCCTTTCTTTAGGGTTAATACGTGAGGTGACTATGAAGGGTAAATTCTTCGTTGTACCTAGAATCGATGTTGGCCAAAATCACTCAGGATCCTTGGAGGGTAAATACACATTTATTGTGTGGAATCTTGCACCAAGGCGTAAGTCTGTTAAGTAGGTTGTCAACATAACTTTTCCACCCACTCTATCTCAGCCGCTTCTTACATTGTTCCCATGACATTGGATTTCATCACCAACTAGTGCGTCCATTGTTTGCTTGCTTACTAGATTTTTAGCGTCTATTATTTGTTTTCCCTAGAAGAATCTATATTGGATCTGTGTTTATTGGCGTTAGTTCCCAAAATGACCAATGAAGAAACCCATGCTCTAGGGTAACCTTTTGTTTTTCCTTCTTACGAAAATATTGGTCCTCCTTACATCGCTACTTTGAGCCTTCTAGGTCTCACAATTAGGTTATCGATATGGTTGTTTTCCACTCCATTAATCATGAATGCAGCATGTGCTTTGGTTGTAAGCACTTCCCCCCAAGAACATCAACCTCATGTTGATCCTTCACCTTCTTCACCAGTAAGACACTTTTTTCCTTCTTCACTTGCAAGGTCTTCTTCCATTTCATCTTCTTCACTGAGTGAAATCTCTGAAACTAGTAACCTGGTGGATAAGAAGAAGAAGAAAATGAAGAGTAAGAAGAAGAAAAATAAGAAAGGGTCCAAAATTCTAACCACTACCAGAAATGTTGGAAAAAAACCAGTCATTGATAATCATGTCGGGAGTGTTGATGATACCAAGATCACCCAAACAAACTGTAAGCCCAAGTACCCTTGCAGGCTTTGTAAGGGTTTCCATATTCTTAAGGATTTCCCTGGTCTATCCAAGGTTATAGAAGCATTGTCTACATGCCCTCACCAACCCATTTCGTCAACCTATGAACAACATGTTGACAACCTCCTATCAACTAGTCATGATACCATTGGGAAGAAGAAAAATAGAGTCAAGTTCCCATGTAGGTTATGTAGAGGGAGTCATCAAACTCACATTTTCCCTCATATGGAAGAAGCCTCGAAATTACTAAAAGACATGATTGTTTCCCAACTTCAACTTTCGGTTGCTTACTATAGACTTACTCTCAACCCACCTGTAGTTTATGGAATGATCAATCAGGTCCCTTCATCGGTCAGTCTGGATGATCAGGTAGTCAATATGGTCATGTCCTCAGTTGAACCAGTTGACAAATTGGTTGATTTGATCCCATCCTCGGTCGATCCCACTCTCTCATTAGAGATTCAAACACAATTAGTTGATTTGTTTCCATCTGTCAACCCCATTCTCCCCTTGGAGAATGAAACCCAAGTGGTCGATCTGATCCTGTCATCGGTCGATCCTACTCTCCCGCTAGAGAGTAAACCCGATACTGCCCATGTTTTACTCGTTGATACATAATCTACCATGCTAGTGTGAATTCATCCTTCTCTCGTGGAAACCCCTCCAAGTAATGAGGCCATCCTTTTTTATTGGGGTGAGCTAACTGGACCTTGTCTTCCCTCTCACATTTCTTTCAAGATTACAGTACAGGTTTGTGTTCGAGACGTTCCTTAGATGTTGATAGACAAAGGTGCATCCATTAGTATTTTTTCCTCTATTGCTTGGAAAGCTTTGTGTTAGAACTAGGAATCACCCTCAGACTGTAATGAGGATAAGCCCAGTACCCATCAGTTTATACAGTAAATGTAAATGAGTTTTAACGGGGTCAAATGGATAAGACTTGAGATAATAACGTTCTAACTCAAAAAATCTAGGCTGCTATGGACAAGAAATTGAGGTCTTGTATCAACTTCAGTCAGTAACTTGGAGTAAAGATGAATATGAGGAATACTTTGGTGAGAAAGTATAGAGGTTTGCTATGGACATCAGGTCTTCCAGCAACCTAAGAAGGAAAAAACTCAAACACAAGAACTTCTTGAATTCAAATTTTCAAGGAAACTGAAAGACATTATAATAGCACTATAATCAAACATCCATCATAATACAGTTACAACAATCCATGTGAATCAGTCAATCATAAAATCTCTCATTATTATAGGCAAATAATATGGAAGAAGAAAGATGACTTAGATTAATCAAGAAATCTCAAATCAAGTTACATAACCAAAGAACTAGTGTTCTTCATCAAAATATTACAATAAGGGAGCCTAGCTCAACCATCGACCTTAATAAAATATCAAAACTGAGTATATATACTCAAAACTGTTGCAACTACCAGGAGCATGATCGGACCCCTACATTCAAAGCTTCCATTCGACACCCACTCTGTCAGAATGTGCATGCATTCTTCTCTCAGACGTGAGCTAATATCAGCATGGGTTTTGCAAGAAAATATGCTCATAGAAGTACCATGAGCTGGCAGTTAAATCCCCACGGTTGGACCCTCCATACCTTCCATTTATGGATTGAGTCAAGGTTTCAACCACCACTACCTTTTTCATTAACTTCCTTCATCGGGATCAGGACGGGACTTAACGCCCAGGGATCTACCATGCACTGCTAGCATCCCTTCGAGTCAACCTGGCCCCTTGAAACCATGATGGTATCGTTCTTTAACTCACATGGGCATCTTCGGCTTTTGGTGTAGGTCTCATGAAATTCACACTCTTTCCTTCGCGCTCCCAAAGTTCCTAGTTCCAGCTTCTCCTTCATCACATTTGTCATGCATGCGACCTCGGGCCATTACCATGGGCCCAACTCCTAGGTGCATCACAATTTCATGTTTCGGGGGCCTTCACATCACTTCAGTACACTCTCCCGATACTCAATATTGAAAAATTTCCCTTCTGCGGATCGATGGTCAGATCTTCTATGCATCCGACGACCACAATTTCTCCCAAAACTCCTAAAATTCACATCTGCAAACCATCATATCGACTACCACCTGTCCCTATAAGATCCACGGTCTAGATCCAATCTTCATTGTATCGAGATTTCACGTCTCGCGAAGTTGAAAGGCTACTCAAATCCCTTCTCCCAATTTCCGAAATCGCAAACTAGAGCCTAGCAAGCACCAGCTCCTCTCCTTAACCTTCAACAAAGTGACCCCGACTATGACCAAGTGCTTATCCAAAAGGTGCATATCAGGATTTTGTGTCTTGAGAAGTTGAAGGAACACTCACCTCGCTTCTCCTGATTTTCGATTTCGCACTTGCCTCAAATCAACGGTCCATGATTCCCCGTGATCCAATGGTCCAAATCTCCTCTTTGCGTATCAGGATTTCGCGTCTCAGGAAGTTGAAGGAATACTCACCCCCCTTCTCCTGATTTTTGATTCTATGCTCACCTCAGATTGAAAATCCATGGATTTCCTTGATCCAACGGACGTGATTGCTTCCTTGAAAACACGAGTCACCAATCATGCATTGGGTGCTTACCTTTCTTCTTGGGAAAAGCTCTTACATGACCTCAGGCTGTGACCATGGGCCCAATTCCTGGGCACTTCATGTTGTTGGAAGATGCTCATCTCCCTACCCCTGAAACCCAAACTTGGGAGTTCATCGGGACCAAATCTACAGTCCAGATCCCTCCTTTGGTCAACGGCTGTGATATTTTCGCAACTTCACACTTCGTGAGTCCTCGGGACTCTGCCCTTTTACTTTCCCGACTCGTGAAACCATGAAATGATGATATTTCGCCACATGCCCTTCCTAGTACCAACGGCTAGGATTGACCTCGCGACTTTAGACCTCTTTCTGACGTTAAACTTTGTGCAACTTTATGATCCCAATCACATGTTTCTTTCATTTCGAGCCCGAAGTGGGTCACTCTAAAAGGTGCTCTTTTGAAATTGAAACTGATACTTGCGCAAGAAAAGGATGGGGTCACCTTGTGGCCCTTAGACATCTTTATCTTATAACATTTGGCTCCACAAGGGATGGTATGCTCCCTGCAAGTTGCCAAGAACAAGTAGTTCCAGTCACCTTATGCATTCGGTTATGGAATCGAGCTCAAAACATTTTGTCGAAGGCCAACCTGTACACTATTCTACTTATAAAAAGTAAAAAAAACACACATGCTCCAGAAAGAGATTATTTATGTACAAAACCTAAACTAACTAACTTTTACAATGGTCTAGGTGAAGGAAAACTTCCACCATAACCATTCAAACTGTTTGATCATTGAATCCTTCGCTTCACTGTAAATGATCCATAAGAAAAAAAGAAAGTGTGATAGTTGGCTAATTTCATTCTTATGATCACCCATATTACCTTCAAATGTTGATAAAAAGATCAAGCGTGCATGATCCAAAGCATTTGAAAAGTGTAACTTTATTTACTCATTGATAGGGTCATGAAACCGAAGGCAACACATGATTAACTTATGAAAGGGTACCTTCACTTTTTCAAAGCTGTTGATAGCCTGCTTGATGTCCCCTATAAGCACACTTGATTGAAAGACAGCCACAGGCATCTATGGGTCCAAAAGTTGCTTACTATTAACTGTAGGTACAAGTGGAAGAAGGATGGATGTAGGTGGTTCCTGATCCATTGATGATTGTGGATTTACTTCAGGATGTGTATAAATGACCTCTTCATGTGCCTCAACTAAGGGTTTCTTCTGGTCAAATTTTATGTCTTCCGTGACAAGGCCAACCTATGCATCATACTTACTGTCTTCATAGTGATCAAATATAAGATAAGCTTGTTGCTCATCATCACTAGGATATTCATCAAAAAGGGGTTTTCTTTCATATCTATGATCAACCTTTAAATCAGTAATTTTATCAGGGAAATAACTGTTAAAAATATCTATTTCAGGAACAATAGTAACTACTGCTCCTAGTTGTTCATACACATGATTTTCATCAAGACAGGTCTGCTCATGGATACCTGTGTTGAAAACAAAATTATCCACAGTCTTTCCTTCATAGGGATAGTAGGTAAAAATTTCCTTATGTTCAGAGTTGAGATGATACTGACTTTGAATCTGGCCACAAGCTCGGAGGTTCTCCTCTACTTCCTCAACATCCATGAATAACTGTGATAAAGATGTATATTTCCTTTCTCTCGGGAGAAGGACAAGCTCTTAATGTTGAGACATGACATAGTACACCATGGCGACAATTTTTGTGGGTTTGATCTCTACAGGCATACTATGATAAACACTGTAAAACCTCCTATTGAAGATAACCAAGGATTCCTCTTCCCCTCTCCTCAAGGAATTAAAATCATCCCAGTACTGACCAAGGGACTTGTTCTCACCCCACCACTTTAAAAATCCATTTCATAATTCAACCCAGGAACCAATGGAGTCAGCTCCCAAACCCCTAAACCATACACTAGCATCTCCTAACAAGGATTTGGAAAACAACCTCATGGTAACATCCTCATAAATTATCTCAAACTGATCAATAAAGTTCTCAAAAGCCTCCACATGCCTCATAACTGTAACATGATCCTCTCCAGAAAAATGGGGAAAGTACTTAAAGAAATCAGGAGGATAAGGATGAAGATGATATGGAAGCTTTAAAGGTTTAAACAACTTGTCTTTGATTCTAGTTTGAAAACTAGTGGGATGAATATGAAGCTTTTCACATTAATGGAAAGGCTCAATAGTAACAGCAAGATGTGATGAGAGTTGAGGGGGTTGTGGATCAGCTTCAACCTCCTCGAGGCTGCAAGGGTGATTGAGTTCAGGAGGGGTTTCAATATGAAGCTCATATTTATGAGTAGACTGAACTGAGGATATAATATCAACATCTACAACACAGGTAGAAAGAAGGTCTTCTTCTTCCAAGGATGGATATATGAAGGAAGGTTGGTGATCAACCAAATAAACAAAACACAATATGATCCTCTTTATATGTGAATGGAAAAAAAATGAGTTGATAAATAATAACAAAAGTTCATGAAGAAATCTCATAAGATGATACCTAGTCATTCCCTTCATCTTTTTGTCAATAGGATCCTACCTAGTGGAGTCTCTGATTGTGAAGTCACCAGGTAGATGATTACAGTCAATTTCTGTATCGCTCTCTTGTCTACCATCAAGAGTTGGTTCTATGTCATTCTTCCCATGGATCTATTCAATCTACTCAAATCCGTCCCTGACAATGGTGTCATTTATGTTAGCACTAGGAATCACCCTCATAATGTAATGAGGATAATACTAGTACCCATCAGTTTATACAGTAAATCTAAATGAGTTTTAAGGGGGTCAAATGGATAAGACTTGAGATAATAACGTTCTAACTCAAAATATCTGGGTCAGTATGCATAAGCAATTGATGTCTTGTATCAACTTCAGTCAATAAGTTGGAGTAAAGGTGAATAGGAGGAATACTTTGGTGAGAAAGTGTAGAGGTATTCTATGGACATCAGGTCTTCCAGCAGCCTAAGGAGGAAAAAACTCAAACACAAGATCTTCTTGAATTCAAATTTTCAAGGAAACTGAAAGAAATTATAACAACACTAATCAAACATCCATCATAATACAGTTACAACAATCCATGTGAATCAGTCAATCATAAACTCTCTCAGTATCAGAGGAAAATAAGATGGAAGAAGAAAGATGACTTAGATTAATCAAGAAGTCTCAAATCAAGTTACATAACCAGAGAACCAGTGTTCTTCATCAAAATATTACAATAACGAAGCCTAGCTCAACCATTGACCTTAAAAAAATATCAAAACTGAGTATATATACTCAAAACTACTACAACTACCAAGAGCGTGATCAGACCCCTGCATTCAAATCTTCTAGTCGACGCCTACTCTGTTAGACTATGTAGGCATTCTTCTGTCAGACACGAGCTTAGATCAACATGGTTTTTGCAAGAAAATCTGCTTGCAGAAGTACCACGGGCTGACAATTCAGTCCCCATGGCTGGACCTTCCATACCTTCCATTTATGGAGTGAGCCGAGGTTTCAACCACCACTCCTTTTTTCATTAACTTCCTTCATCGGGATCAGGATGAGACTTAACACCCAAGGATCTACCATGCACTGCTAGCGACCCTTTGAGTCAACCCGGCCCCTTGAAACTATGATGGTCTCGGCTTTTGGTGTAGGTCTCATAACATTCACACTCCTTCCTTCGCGCGCCCAAAGCTCCTGGTTCTAGCTTCTCCCTCATTGCATTTGTCCTGCATGTGACCTCAGTCCATGACCATGGGCCCAACTTCTGGGTGCATCATGATTTCGTGTTTCAAGGTCCTTCACATCACTTGACTACACTCTCTCGATACCCGATATTGTGAAATTTCCCTTCTTCAGATCGATGGTCAGATCTTCTATGCCTCCGACGACCACGATTTCTCCCAAAACTTCTGAAATTCACTTCCACGAACCATCAGATCAGCAGCTTCCACCTGTCCCTATAAGATCCATGGTCCATATCTAATCTTCATCATATCAGGATTTTGTGTCTTGAGAAGTTGAAAGGCTACTCACCTCCCTTCTCCCGATTTCCAAAATCGTGAATTGGAGCCTAGTGAGCACCAACTCCTCTCCTTAACCTTCAATAATGTGACCTCACCTATGACCAAGCGCTTATCCAAAAGGTGCATATTAGAATTTCACGTCTCGGGAAGTTGAAGGAATACTCACCTCCTTTCTCCCGATTTTTGATTTTGTGCTTGCCTCAAATCGACAGTCCACAATTCCCCATGATCCAATGGTCTAGATCTCCACTTTGCGTATCAAGATTTCACATCTCAAGAAGTTGAAGGAATACTCACCTCCCTTCTCCCAATTCCCAATTTTGCACTTGCCTCAGCTCAATGGTCCACAACTTTCCTTGATCCAACAGCCTCAATTGCTTCCTTGAAAACCCAAGTCACCAATCATGCATTGGGTTCTTACCTTTCTTCTTGGGCCCACCTCCTACGTGACCTCGGGTTGTGACCATGGGCCCAATTCCTGGGCGCTTCATGAATTCGTGCTTCACGTTGTTGGAAGATTGCTCGTCTCCGTACTCCAGAAACCCGAACTTGCAAGTTCCTCGGGACCAAATCTACGGTCCATATCCCTCCTTTGATCAATGACTATGTTATTTTCACGACTTCGCACTTTGCGATTCCTCATGACTCTTCCCTTTTACTTTCTCGACTCACGAAACTGCGAAATGTTGATCTTTCACCATGTGCCCTTCCTTGTACCAATGGCTCGGATTGACCTCACGACTTCGAACCTCTGTCTGACATTAAACTTCACGTAACTTTATGATCCCAATCGCCTATTGCTTTCATTCGAGCCCGAAGTAGGTCGCTCTGAAAGGTGCACTTTTGAAATCGAAATTGATAAATGCGCAATAAAAGGATGGGGTCACCCTGCGGCCCTTAGACATCTTTATGTGATAACACTTTGGGTTGTCCTCAGCTTGTGTTAGTTACCTAGAATATGTTAGCTTTTAACAAAAGAACCAGTCACCCTTTAGCCTACTTTTGACAGAAGAACCAATCCTTCCTCAGTTTCCCATAACTTAGGGAGGAAAACTTGTCTTTGTTGATGTGATGGTAGTCCAAGACCCCTTGGATTTTGATTTATTTCTTGGGTGAGATTATGTCTATGCCATGAAAGCTATCGTGTCCACTCTTTTTTGTGTGATATCTTTCCCTCACGATGGAATAATTGTGACTATTGATCAAATTTTGTTCATTGGCCCTAACTTGATCATCAATGCAATGAACTCCATAAACGGTTCTTATATGCAGATGGTATCTCTCCCGCCACAGGTCAATTATTTGGCATTGTCTCCTGTGTCTTCAGCTTCCAATGAATATGAGCCTCTCACTGTAAGCTTAATATATTATGACTTAGATCTGGTAGTTGACATGGTGATCTCTTCGATAAGGCTATTAGAGCATGATTTCCTTAACCTTGTCATGACCCTCGACATGGTGTCCTTCCAAAGCATTGTTCTTCCATCAAGAGAAGATATCTTGGAAGGCATGATTGAGTTTTGTCCCTTGACATAGTTACCTTCTGGAGCATTGTCCTCTTGGAATCCATGATCAAGAAGAGAGCTTTGAGCATGTTTTTTTTGTATTTCAAGCTCATTAAAAAATGAAACCAGCTTTCAACATTGTTTTCTGATTTCAATCTCAGTAAAAAATGAAACCATATTTTATCATGGTTTTCTGATTTCAAGCTCATTAAAAAATGAAAAACCAGCTACGAGGGTATTTTTGCGTCTCTGTGGAAACCTTGTTAAATAATGAAATGGAGCCTATCAGGTTAGTTTTGTGTCTTTGTAGAAACCTCATTAGAAAATGAAACAGAGCTTACGAGGATAATTTTTGTGTCTCTGTGGAAACTTCATTAAAAATTGAAACAAAGGTTACGATCATATTTCCTCTCTTGTTTCAATCTCATTAAAAAATAAAATAGTTCGTCTCGAGTATAGTTCATATTCTTGTGTCAAGCTCATTAAAAAATGAAATAGATTCCCCCCCTCTTAGATTGAGTTAAGTACTTCATGATGTATAGTATTTGAAGCTTCATTTCATCCCCCTGTATCGTTAGACGAAACAAAGCTTGGGGTGAAATGCTTACAGCCTATGGACTTCATGTTGAAGTTAAGTCACTAGCTTCTTAAGCTAGGGGTAAAGTACCAACCATCACTGGATAATGCATTGGGAAGTCGCAAGTATATTTTTTACTTTGTTTCAAGATTATGTAAAAATGAAACTACCTACCACAAGCATAGTTTTCTCTGGTTCAAGCTTGTGTAAAAATGAAACCACCTACCTCAAACATAGTTTCCTCTGGTTCAATCTTGTGTAAAAATGAAACCATGTCCAAGCATAGTTTTGTTTAGTTTTAAGCTTGTGTAAAAATAAAATCTATTCCAAGCATAGTTTTGTTTTGTTTTAAGCTTGAGTAAAAATGAAAACAAACACAAGCTTAGTCTTTGTTCTTTCTCATGCTTGTAAATACCTGAGAATGTAACCGAGTATACGTTTATCAGTTTTTTGGACTCATAAAGGTTATACAAAAAAGGAACCCCCTGGAGTTCTCTTTAATCTATTTTTAGAATCTAAATATGAAAAGACTATCGAGCGATATTGTTGTCTTTCACACTCGTTAAAGTGAATTAGAAAGTGCATCTGTTGAGTGGTAGTTTATCTCTTTTCTGGTCTCATCAAACTACTTTACGAAAAAGGAACACTCTAATCAAGCATGATTAGAAGAAGTTATGGAGTCATCTTTATGTTCTTTTCAAGCTCCATAAATATGAAAAGACCACTGAGTTTACTTTCTTTGGAATCGTAAAACAAACATTGAAAGAACCATATGGGACCGAACCACTCCTTCCTAGGGTTTGTTAAAATTACTCTGAGGGACTCATCCAAAGGATGAGCTTACAGTTCAAGCATATGTTATCCTCCTCAATATTGTGTAAAAATAAAGAGGTACTCGCCAGAAATGGTGGGGGAAAATTGGGAAAGAAATGTGCTTAAACTTGTATTCTATGGAAGTAAGTCGCTCTTGAACATGACACCCTTTTACTCGCTTTGTGTTACGATTGGAAAAATATGCTCGTCTCTTGATCATACTCCTTTATAAGATTACAATTTGGTCTATGATCCTTTTTGTTGAGTGAGTTTTTCCAAGACAATTGATGTGTCATCAATATGTTTAAAGAGAAGTTAAACCCATAATTCATTCTATTGCATCGGCCATTTCTATAGTCCTTAAGCCCTCTATTGCATCGACCATCCCTAAGTCAATCCTTAATCACTTTTTACTCTGATCTACTTCATATTTTTTTACCCTTTTCGTGTCATTGATGGAGGGTACATTAAGGCCCTCCTATGACGAGTTTTTTCCTGTCGACTTCAACTCATTATCTAGGAATTAGACTTAGAAACTAATTAGTACCTTGGAACTTGCATGCCTCAATGTTAGGTTTCCTTGCTTTTGAAAGTGGGTTTTCATTATTGACCACTGATCGGGAGATTCCGCCGAGTGTTTGACTTCAGCTCATAAGTTCGTATTCGTTGAATTTTACTATTTTACCTTGGGAGTCATTGAAATTAATGGTGATTTCCCTCGCACTTGTTAATGATATATACTAATGACCGGTAATCAAGTGGTTTATACTATGTTTGACTTCAACACATGTATTCACATGGTTAGATTCGTACTATAGAGTGGTGGAGATGAAGACCTTGAATCGTTTCTGACATATTCAAGTTGCGTTGGAGTATATTCAGATTGTATTGTTGCATAGATCCACAGTGTATGTCTCATGACTATGTTCAAATTTGATTCTTTAACACATATCTCCACATTGTATTTTTGGTGGCTATGTTCAAATTTGAGTCATATTGGTATGGATCCATAGTGTATGTTTGGTGGCCATGACCTGTCTTACTTGACATGGATCTTTGCATGTTGGCATTTATGCTTTGATTCATTTATATTATGAGTATGGGAATGCCTACCTCAATGATGATATAATATTGTACTGTATTTCCTTGTTTGTTGGAAATCTTCTGACCGATGTGTTCCTTGTTCAAGACACACACTCGACAAAGTATTTCAGCTGTCACTTTGTTCTAACTTCATAATTTGGGGGGATTTTTGTTACACATTTTTTTCGTCACCCCTACGACCGTTAATGGTGTGCACCTATCATTTGTCTTTATAAGGATTAATTACCTTAATCCCTAAAGAAGAATGAACACAAATTTTCCCAGAGAGATGAAATTATCTTTTCCTCTATAAAAAACCCTGTAAAGAAGGATTGTCGCACTTTGCTCTACTTTGAAGGTTCGACAATCTAAGATTGACACAGGTTTCACCATAGTGTCCTATGACATCGTTGAAATTTCCTTAGTGTTAAGGGTGTGACGATCGCATGTATGAAGGAAAAAAGAGAACCTTCTCGACGCTTCTAGAATAGAAGCTTCGAGGGTGAGGTGGCCTTCGATCAGTTTGGATATGAGTCACATCCATGTTCTAGTGGGATCATCCTAACCTCCTCACTCTATCATTTTCAGCTTATAAAAGGAGGGGAGTTCTCATGGGGAAAGTTAGATTTGAGAAGATATTTTGAGAATCGCTAATTAGTTAGTAGAATTTTGGCTTGAGAATTCTCAGCTGAAGGGATTAAGATATGATTCTAATTTATGTTGTAAATATAGATTGTTAGTATCTTCAAACTTACAGTCTCAAAACTTGTTGGAGAAGAATTGTGTGGGAAGAAAGGAAATGTTGGAAGGGACCCTACAACATCAAGGCATTGGTTGTATTCTCCTTTTCACATTTCTAATACAGTAATATATTTCTTTCCCATAAAATTGTTCTTATTTTATTGTATGACTCCTTGATCACATACATAGTTTTTGTTAAGTATACATTGTTGCTTTCATTTCGTTGGCTTATGTATTTTTATAGGTTTAGCATCCCATAAGCCTTGGAATGGAGCGAGGATGACACTAGAGAGGACAAATGAAATTTAAAAGGTATGTCATTTATCTCTTGTTAGTTAATATGCTTGATAATTAAAACTTAGGGAAAGTTTTATATTATGTCTTGTTTTGTTCTAGTTTCGAGGTGAAACTAGGGAGATCCATTTGTGTCTGCACTTACTGATTTGTCTAATAATAATGGATCTCGTGACATGACATGACATGGAAACCGGACACAATTTTTAATTTTGAGCACCAAACTCGATGTACGTGGGATGTAGTGGTGCAACCTGCGTATACACATGATGTCTAACTTGTAGGGCGTGTATATGTGGAAAAAAATGATTTTTTGGCTCTGGGAAGTGCGAAAAGGGACTTCAAGTCTGCATAGGGAAATGGAAAGGCCTTCTAAGCAAGTTGCATGGGGTGAGGAAAAACTCTATAACATAAGCACCACTAGGTCAATAGCGTGTGTATTGAATCTTGGTGCTAGGAGTCTACAACATATGGAAATTCATGGAGAAACAAGCCATTGTGCACTAGATGTCAAGATTGTCCTAGCTTTCTCTTCTTGCTTCACTATAACACCAACTGCATGAAGTGATGGTGTTAACAAATAAGCATTAAAAAATAAGGAAAATACATATTAAAAACATAGAATCCATGGCCCAAAGCCATGCAACCATTTCTCAAATGAGAAAAGTACATAGTATAGTTCTATGAAATGTACTAGTTTTCCTTTGTATATATCGTTCTTTTCAAATGAAAATAATCCAAATTCTGATTTTGTTTTGCAAGCTTACGTGTCTTTTCTCAATTCAATGTTTATCTATTTTAATGCTATATGTTTTTACTTCGTCAATGAACTTCCATCCAGTACATTGTCCATTTAAATTTGACAAAGGGCTGGCACATCTATGTAATTACGAGATAGTCTCTCGTGATAATTTGTTGACTTCGCCACAAAAAATTCAATATACACATAACTTGTAGTTGTGGACATCAAATCTTGACAAACAGTGGATGTCCAACTCACTACTAACATGATAGACATGGATGCAATATGCACTTTTTATTATACACAATACTATGTAGTATCGATATATATTGTTGCATATGCATATAAGTTAAGAAAAAAAAAGTTGTTGCTTTTCTAATTGTTATAGGCATACCTTCTCTTGGGACATTGTTCTTCGGTTTCTTCTCCTGTGTTGCTTGTTACTTCATGCTCTCCTACAATTTATCTATTCCATGTCCATGTGAAAGCAGTAAACCAAATTCAATTAACACGCAAATAAACATTTATGTCAAAATTGCATGAAATACACAAATTGATGTTAAATAACAACAAATGAATAGTGCACCAATGAAATTAGAAAAACACACCTCTACAACTCTTGTTCAATGTTGATTTATTTTCCCTATTTCCCTTTTTAACATCGGTAATTGTTTCGATGCAGTGCACATCGAACAAGTCAAACAATAATGCAGATGATTGGCAATGAGATGCAAACACAATGCAAATTGTCGATATTTTATTTCTCTGCAACCAAAATATTTGTTATATTAGTTACTTGCAATGCGCCACATAATTT
>ML796888.1:271814-289435 GCA_009831015.1 Picea engelmannii
AGATAAATGGGGGGAGAGTAGAGGAGAGACAGGGAGGGGGATATAGTGAGAGTGAGACTAACAATGAAAGAGAGAAAGAGGTGGTATATGTAGGAGAGATAGAGAGAGGGAGGGGGAGATATAGAGGGAGGAGGGGGGTAGAGAGAGAGTGTGTGAGTGTGAGAGGGGGGGAAGAGAAAGAAAGAGAGGGGGGATGGACAAGGAGTGTTTGAGTATATAAGAATATGGACAAGGGGATGGAATAGAATATATTCGACAATCTCATAATATCCTTTTGCTACAAATATAAGAAGCCTAGCTCCATTTTGGAAACGCTGCCAAAATGTTAATGCTTTCAAATAGAAGGGTTCCAAAGTAAGTAGAGAAAGTACACTATCACCTCTTACATCTCTCTACATGTTGGGTTATTGCTTACCAACCACAAGGGGAATCCCTACACAATTTGGAAGCAAAATATGAGCCCTACAAACTAGGGAACACAACCAAAATATGAGATGTACTTGTTTTAATATGAAATATTAGGCATGTAATTTGCATTAAAACAATCAAAACAATAAGACAGGATGCATATTTACAACTAAGGACAAATTTATACCTTGGGAAAGGTGTAAATTTACTATTAGGGCATGAAAATATACCTTTAAAAGTGTGAATCTGTGTGTGGAAATGAAAAAAAATAAGTATTTTAAAGGTAGAATTATGAATTATGAATTATGATTGCAATGCCTTCACATGCGTTGTGGAGTTATAAAAATGATTAAGGGGGGGTAATTATTTATCTTAACCAATTCATATATGCAAACTAAGAGACATAATAAACAAGTGATGTATGGTAGTGAAATATATGTTACATTTAATTCAAAACTTACAAGTACAAAGTTTGAGGATTGTTATCTCCAACTAAAAGACATGTAGGGGGTGTCAAACATATTTTGAAGCACCTTCTCACAATTTTGTTCAAGGATGAATTCACATGAAATAAATGGGAGTAACCTCTACCTCTCACTAAGAAATATGAATTCTCTCACTCAATCCAACCAAAAAGAGGGGTGTGAAGAATAGAGAAATGAAGAGAAACTAATCATCAACAATTAGATCCTATACATTAACATTGATTTGGTCAAGGGTAGGTAAATGATGGGTTTATAATAGGTAGTTTAAGATCCCTTGGAATTTGGTGGCCCATTGTATTCACCCATGATATTGAAATGATGAATCCTATTTAAAGGATTGGCATACTCGATTGTAAAATGCCTAGAATGGACGACTTGGTTGAATTAGCCATGGGTAATGAAGAGATATTTATAGTTGGTTTTCCTAGTAAAGGGTTTGTATGGAAAATATCTTTAGAAGTATATGCTTTCTTTATGTTTATGTTATTTCTCTCATCATACTAAATATTTTAATATAGTATCATAAATATGTTGGGATGGGCTCTATAGTGAGAGTGGTCTATGCCACTAAGAGCCATAGAGAGTATGGCTTGGATTCAATGATAGTGTTCAAAGTGTTGATTATTGTGAAAAGTATAGAAGGGATCACTAGGTTCCATTGATCCATGTTTGATATTCTTAGCAAGTGATTCTATTAACTAGCTAGTGATTGTGCTACAAATGGTTGCAATGTTGTGTTGGTTAAGGACTCAAGAGAGCTGAATAATGACTATAAGCAATGAAGCAAGCTAGAGGTTGCTTGATTTCCGTGTGGTAGTATTTGATGTATTTCTTAGATGTGGCTCTATAGTGTTGGATTTGAGATTTGATGCATATCTAATGGAATTTCCTAGATATACTACCTAGTTTAAATTGGAGGCATGTTTTTTCCCCAATTGTACTAGGAGCCAAAGAGGAGTGCAATAATGCATTAGCCTCTCATACTTCCAATTAAGAGAATGGTATTGTAAATAAGACCAAGATTTTATAATAGTACATGTACGATGTAGAAAATGGTAAATATGGTGGCTTGGATGCTAGATCAATCCCGAGAGATCTCTATGGCTATGTAAAGACTGTGCAATTGGCTGGCAGGGATAATTTAAGGATGGAAAATTATATTAAAATGTAGAAATATGGGCTAATCTTACTATTCCTTAATATGCAAAATGTAAAATGTTTGGCGACATTTTTGTAAAAATATTCAAATTTCTAAGGATTTTATATAGTTTCTATAAAATTTTGGCAATTTTTAAGGTAAAATAATTTTATTCTATGGAATTTTGGTGAATCGTTTTTAGAAAAAATGGAAATTGGTGAATCTTTTTTTGGGAAAAACAATGGAAAATTATCCCATTTGCGAAATTTAGCCCCTAAAATCATCTATGTTCGATGAAGAGCATAAATTCATTGTTTGTGGTTATTAAATATCTATTGATGAGAGTGGTGTTTACAAGGCCAAGGCTTTGGATGAATAAAGCATGATCACTATGGGCCTATGATGAATATACAATCTATTACAAGATCCTAGTATTGAATGGGGGCAATGTGTTGTTTGGTGAAGTGGCAAAGGGTGTTTCTCATGAGGAGGAAAATCCATTATTGGGTATGATGATGAGGTAAGGGAATGCAGAGAGTGGAAAGTGTGTTGATGTAATCGATGAACACGATTATCTATATTGGTCTAATAGATACTTATAGCTTGCTATCATTTTCACAAGGAAAATGAAACCAATCGTAATGGTTTCACTAATTTGAGGACATATCTACTCATTTTCATGAGGGTGTGTTGATATGCTAGTTATGCACAATGTTTGTCTTAAGTGGAACAAGGAGTAAAATGTAATCCATAATAGTAATGCATGTATTTGATTCACGATATGGAATCAAAAGACAAAAAAAAATGATGTGTACTTAGTACAAGTGTTGGTATATATAATTGTACTTAGAGTAGGAGTGATGTGGGTAATGAATTGGGAAGGTTATTCAATAATCATATCCTTGGGCATATGATGGAAAGAATTTTGGATTTAATCACTTGTAAATGGGAATATGGTTGTAAGACCTTGTTTAGGTATGTATACCTCTAGTTTTTTGGTTCATTGATGTAAGGTCTAGATGTAGACCGAGGTGATATAATTCAGGGGAGTATGTTCTCATCCAAAACACCCAATTATAAACCTTCAGGGTTGGGTATTTATCCCAAATCAAGTTTAAAAGGTAGAATGTGAGGTTAACCTTGACTAGGTCAATGATGGGTTTACTGCAGGTAGTTTATAGGCCCATGTTACTGATGTAGTGAAGCATATTTAAAGGCTTGGAATACACCGCTATAAAATCCCTACAATGTATATCTTTCTCGGAATGGCCAAGGAAAATAAAGACATCTTAGTAGTTGGTTTTCCATGTAAAGGGTTTCCACAGTAAAATCACTTATGCATATGTTTGTATTGTGCTTCTTGTATTGTTCTTTTATTATTTTTTTATGTTCAAAATTTGAATAGATTCAACCCTTCTCCTCACCACCCCTTTCTCCTTTTTGGAATAGGAATAGTGGTTTACAAAAAAACTGTATCTTTTCATAGGGAATAAAACCACAACATACACAAGGAAAGCTCCTCCAAAGAGGGCGTATGGGATCATAAGGATGAGAGTACTATTATAGTCCAACTTATGTTCAAGTCAATGATTTTCTCTCATGTGCACTTTATTTCTTGAGAAGGATGGCCCATGCAACAATGGGAAAGTCCATAAAAGTAACCCTCCTTTAAAACAAAAAAAAAGATATCCTTAAAGCATGCACTTTAATAGACTGATAAAGTTCTTTAGATTTTTTACAAATCAAAATGTTCACAAAAGAGGGATTTTGTAGATGCATATGATTTCATTCTTCACAGAAGCCTCCTCAAACCATGCACACCACTCCTAGACCACAAAAATCATGTCGATGTGGTCTCCATGACTCTCTCCAATATATGGTACAAATTATCTTAATAATGAAAGACCAAAATAGAAAGTACATGTCAACTTGTCAACAAGTGGGACCCACATAGAACCTCCTAGGATGCTCTGGACCCAATAAATTTGGCTATAAATCAAACTTCTCTACATGGGGTGAAATTTTACCCACATGCTATAAACCATATTGGATCTCCAAAAATAGTGTCAAATCTCGAAAGAGCACACTACTAAAAACAAATCGTAATTTGGTGGTCTCTGATTACCACTAAATTCCACCCTTATATTATACTAGAAAATGGGTCTTTGAAAATGTGATCCACTTTGAAAACTGAAACTTTATATTTTGAGGCCTTGGGTTTCAACAAATTTGACCAACTATCACCGATTTTGATGTAGGCCGAAAACTTGTCAGAACTTCACCAAAATGGAATTGCACTCTCATGTATCCAATGGGTATCCAAATCCAGTTCCAGATTTTAAGAAAGATGAAATTTATAAGAATATAAACTTGTCAATATTTTGAATGTTGAAAATATAAATTTACCCATTTAAAGAACTTAGTATTGTATCACCAAAACTATGATTCAATACTGAAAAGACTCAAGTTTCTAAAATCCAAAACTTCTAACAATAGAAAAATCAAGAATATAAAAGTGCCAATTTGATTGTCCTCCACCCTGTTATCACTATAACAATTTCCTTTTGATGGAATCCAAGTTTCAGATTTGGCATATGGCTAAAATAGTGTGGAGATTCCGCTAACTTTGGAGGACCGAGTTACATCTGGTGGAGAAAATGCCAATATAGCAGAGGCGCGAAAGTGATGGGGCCCGATGGACCATAGATCCTGAAGTGGCCCAGATCAACGACCAAGATGCATATTGATCGATGAAGTAGCATGGAGGATAATTTTTCGAGGGCAGGCCGAGGAAAATACCATGGTTTCACCTCGCAGACAAGCGACACCACCAAATGCATAGCGGGGGGGAAAGCGGGTAGACTTGAAACCACCCAAGCTCACCCTGATGTCACGTGTTAAAAAATCATTTGATATACATTGCTTCCAAAGATCACGTGAGAAAAAGGAAGAGTTAACGACTTATCCAATCCCATCAGTATAGTTGTTTGAGTACTTTACGTCGTGCAACATCGGGTAAGCGCTGCCAGAGAGATGATCTGAAGGCTCATCATTCGAAACTGACAATCGAGTGTGATACGTCATTTCTTGGATAAGTACTTTCATCATTAATCTGTGATTAGGCACTCAATGATGATCGTCCTTCAAAACATAGATAAAATTATCCTGTTTTGAGCAATCAACATTCCATTTTGAATAGAGTAATTTCAAAACAAGATCAGCTTCCTAATTTTTGTATGTTTAAGGGAGACAAGTTTAAGTTTTTCTACAAAAATGGGAAAAATGGATAAAGTTGATCAAGCGACCCCCAATGAACCAGGATTTTCAACTAATATGGCGAATTCATCAGCTAATAAGAAAGAGAGGTTGGTTGCATGGATATTAGGAACAAAATTACATACAGATCTTGCAACATAGCCAGAAGAGGATAAAGAGGTCAGATTAAATCGCATCATAAGGGATTTAATAATCAACGGATATGTGGACAGGCGCTACGAGTGAGCAGTAAAGAGGAAGCGGAGAAAAAAACATAAAATAGTTATCAGAGCTGAGGCGGTTGAGAGCGTTGGGGAAAACCAACTTGTTTGGTTGAGCTCTCTAAAGGAAGAAATCCCCAATCTGGAATAAGTTCTCGGGTTGAATTGAGTACGTTTTGGAAATTTTTGTAACCTATATGAACATGTGGCGTTCAACAAAAAAACTTCGGTTATGTCAGTCCTGTTTATAATGCTCCCTATGAAGTAGGAGATCTATTGTTATACGTTACTCCTTTTTGTAACCGATGTTTGTCTATTTTTAAAACTGTGCGGAAGTTGAGTCGTTTTGAATCCCGCATGTAAAAATTCTATATATATCACCCCAAGGATAAAGAGAGTATGACAGATTGAAGAGGTACCTTCCCTTATAGCAGGAGGATTTCGTAAATCCCTGGAGATACATGAATATACAATGCAGAAGTATTTTGAACTGTTTATGAAAAGATTATAATGGTTGTGATATGGGTTCTATTTTCTTTTCTAGTGTGTGTCTCTCATGTCTTTGAAATACCATTTGCACTTTCTTGTTTTTAAATTGGAGAGTCAAAATCCCATAATTCATCTCTTGATGCTCTTGGATGAAGCAATTTAATTTTTGTAATCTTCTTCCTACTAATTCAGAATTCATTTTAATATGCTCTGATGCAGTTTTTTGTTTTTCCTTTTCGTCTGTCACCATGCATATTTCAATTTAAAAAACTCAAACTCATGGCCTCATTTAGCCTTTCTCCTCTAGATATTTCTAATTACCTGCCATTGTTTTATTCATTTTCGACTCCATTTCCCTAAATGTTACCCTCATTCCTTCGTCAACAACTTTATAAAACCCCCAAAAAAAATCAAATATAGCCATCGATTATCTAAGAAATACCTAGTGACATGAGAGAGCCCTCTCTGAGTTGAGCAGGCTAGTACCCATATCTAAAGTAGGTTGAAATAGTTACCCCTGTCGTTTGTTTGATCAGTCGAACAAATTTACAAGGTGCTAACATTTTGGCGTCATTGCCGAGGATGAAAGTGAAATCTTCCCTAGGAGAAATGACAAAGTTCAAATCTGAGTACTGATGGTGAAGAGTATTCAGACACAGAAAGGTTGTACATCATTCACCTGGCGACTCCATTCAAAATTTGTATGGCGACTCCACTTTCCAAATACTCAATAGCCTAAGGATTTTATTGGCGACTCCACACATCAAAAATTCATCTTGAAGGTGATTCCACTGGCAGAAGAATATAGAAATATAAAGTTTCACCAGTGACTCCACTCTCAATGCATAATCCAACTTCAAAAAACATCATTGGTGACTCCATTATTCGAATATGAGATCCCTTGACAGAGGTATGAAAGGAAATCATGGAAGGAAACAAGTACCTAAAGTTAATTTTTTTTCCAAGACATAATATTTTTTGTTATAAGTTGCCTTTGGTCCTTTCCTGAAAATGCCAGACAAATTTTTATTTACCTACTGCATTCAAATGATGATCGTGAGAATCTTGCAATTGTATATCCTACTCTTAAAATTTTACATACATATCCTCATTGTATCACTGATTTTGATCAAAATTTTCCATCTGAGCTATGTGATGACCATAACCAAGTTAATGAGCCTCATGAAACCAAGGCTGATATTTCACCTCTTGTACTTGATCCAACACCTTCCAAGACTCAACATAGATATAGACCCTTAAAATTACCTCACATACTTCATGATTTTCCTCCAAATCACTATAAGTACCTACCTATGCTTGATGGGGAACCTGATGCCATCACAACTGAAAAACACATCCAAGAGTTTGAATATTTTATAGATTTGTTTGAGATTGATCATGATGATGTTTGTATGAGGGCCTTCTCTCAATCCTTGAAAGGGGATACCAAAGACTGGTTTAAACACTTGCAACCAGAGACAATTATCTCATGGAAGGAATTGAAGAATGTATTTTTGAAGTTTTGGGGAAAGAAGAAATCGTTGGATCTACAGCTTACAGAGTTCTATGATTTGGCAAGGCAGAGCAATGAAAATATTTCTACATTCAATAGGAGGTTTTCCAGTATTTATTACAATTTTCCCAAAGAAATTCAACCCACTGAAGTTGTTTCCATTCTCCATTATGCAACTACTCTTCATCCAGATTTGTCTTTCCTCCTGATGGAAATAAGACCTAAGTCCTTACAACAAATGTTTAATGATGCTCAATAGATTCAACACAATATCCAAGCATGTGAACATATTCGAGATGAGGGGTTGGATGCTCAAAAACATGAAAGTGAATATGAACAGAAAATAGCTGATTGGAATCTTAAGCATAGAGTTGATAATATCATAGGTCATATTGAAGTTTTCAATGATTGTGAAAAAGATTGTATTCTACTTATTGAAAAAGGAGGTGCTAATTTCACTTCTAATCCATCAAATGATGAGCATGGAGCTGATTGTTTTATGTATTCAATTGTAGACAGTCAAGGAAGGGAGTTTGCATATTAGTCTATTGAAGGGCATGTTGATGTTCCAAGTTTTTTCTTGTTATATGAGATTGCAAATGTTGTTGATTTGCCTATATATGATGAATATGATTATGATTGTGATGTTGAATTATTAGAACAACTACTTGTATGTTATCTATCAAAAAATGTTCATTTTCAGCAGTGTAATGAGATAAATAAGCCTACATATTACAGTTACAAAGAAGAAAGTATTGAATTAGCTAAAGGGAATTCTTTACCTTTATGATTTTCTTCATTTAAATTGTTGAAAGAAAATTCTAAGATCGTCATTGAAGAAAAGGAAGAAGGTCTTGTTAGTACAAATTTACAGTCGTTGGTCGAAGACGAATCTGAAAATGAGTGTGTTCAACAATCCAAAGAATTTGAAAAATGTGCCTATGACAACAATGAAGAAAATGAAGAAGGTTTTGAATTAGGCGAAAGAACCTTGCCATTGTGTTTTTCTTCTTTCAAATTGTTGAAGAAAAATATTTCTAATGTTTCAAATCAGAAATCCTCCAGACATGATGTAGAATATCCAGAAAGTAGTGGAATTCTAAATGAAAACTACCTTCCTCTATGTTTTCTTCTTTTGAATTGTTGAAATAAAATCATGAGATAACATAGGAATGAGGAAAGTCTAACTGCATTCACAATGGCACTGTTTTACATGAGCAAATTTTTATCAGTGAGGAAGATCAACAACCTTCATGTTCATTAAACGATCATGTGGTTGATTACATGGAAGGTTATTTCATTTCAGATCTGCAGCCTGTGCTCAGCTACCAACATGAAAAAGAAGATGACTTGATCAAGAAATCGTTGTTAAAAGACACTTTCTTTCTCCTGAGCTTGATGAAAATATTCAACAATATTTCTGGCAAGACAAAGTGTTCCAAAGTTGTCTTTCTTCCCCTGAGAATGATGTGATGGTAAAATTTCTAAGTGGCCTAGACATGGATGAGGATTCTGAAAATGCATCCATGGGAACTCGAGACTGTGAAATAGTGCATGTTGTTATCTTTTTCATATTTTCAAGAAGGTTATGAGCAGGAACTTATTTCAATTCATTCATTTGAAAATCAAAATGACAATCCTCAAGAAAATTTCTAGAAGCTTAATAAAACCAAATTAGAGCCATTTGATGAACAAGGAGATAACCCTGATGCACATAATATGGTTGTCATATTTGAAGATGTTCAAGGATGTAGGAAGGTTTTTGTTGAGATGCATGGAAAAATAGACAAACCGATCGCTACCATTTCATTTTAAAATGTTTTCAGAACTGAATAAATAGAGCGAGAGCAACAAACACTTGTGAAACAGACTTGTCATTCCATTCTTGTCCATCGAGAAGAAGTAATTTTTCACGGTTTCCATAATCCTATGGCGCATTAAATGGAAAATTCTACTAATCAGAATTTAAAGCTTAGGAAGGACTATAATCTTAGAAGAGAAGATCATGGAAGCTCAACATTAGCATTAGATATGGAGTATCTTACACCAATGATTTCTTTTCAACCAGTATCGCTTTCTAATCCAGAAGGTCGTTTCTCCCAACAATCTCAACAGATTTTTCAATTTTTTGATGGAAATCAATAAGACCAATCACTTGAAAACCAGAATGCAATAGAGGAAAGGATAAATGATTATTATTTTGTGCATGTGTTGGAAGATCCCTTTACGACTTTCCTAGAGACGACGAATAGTCCTAATATTTCTGGAAGTCCAAAATTTAAATTCAAATGAAATTTATCAAATGAGTTTTCAATGAACATGTTTTGGGGCAAGTAGGTGCAAAGAAAATGAATAGTGGATAGAATATTGGCATGGCTACATTGGCATTTTCATTTTACTTGATCGACACTTTCATTCAAGCAGTTAGGGTAGGTAGGATTGTGCGAATAAGCTTGTTGGTCAAGCATTTTTCAGTTTGGATTTCCAATAGTGTGTACAATCATATTTTAGTGGTGTGTTCAGTGTTCAGTATCCAGTTGAGGGCAGTGTGTAGAGTTTGGTTTTCAGCAGACAATGGTGACAAGTCAAAGCAGGGTACACACGGATGTTTTGAGAGTAGCCAAATGGATCAGGCACCATCTCTACAAGTTCTTTTCTACCTCACAAGGAGGATAGAATCCCAAGTTGGAGCCTATGTTATCACTATAACAATTTCCTTTTAATGGAAGCCAAGTTTCAAATTTAGCAGATGGCTAAAATAGTGTGGATATGTGGCTAAATTTGGAGGAACAGGTTACATCTAGTGGAGAAAATGCCAATATAGCGGAGGCGTGAAAGTGATGGGGCCCGGCGGACCATAGATCCTGAAGTGGCCCATATTGACGGTCAGGATGCATATCGGGTGATGAAGTAGCACGGAGGATAATTTTTCGAGGGAGGGCCGGGAAAAAATGGTTTCACCTCATGGAAACGTGGCACCACCAAATGCATATCGGGGGGAAAAGTGGGTAGACTTGAAACCACACAAGTTCACCCCGATGTCACGTGTTAAAAAATCATTTGATATGTGTCACTTACAAAGATAGTGTGTAGAAAAGGAAGAGTTAACAAATTATCCAATCACATCAGTATAGTTGTTTGAGTACTTTACGTCATGCAATGTCGGTAAGCGCCGCCAGAGAGATGATATGAAGGCTCATCATTCGAAATTGACAGTTGAGTGTGATAGGTCATTTCTTGGACAAGTACTTTTGTCAGTAATATATGATTAGGAACTCAATGACGATCGTCTTTCAAAACATAGATAAAATTAGCCTTTTTTGAGCAATCAACATTCCATTTTGAACAGAGTAATTTCAAAACAAGATCAACTTCCTAATTTTTGTGTTTAAGGGAGACAAGTTTAAGTTTTTCTGCAAAATTGGGAAAAATGGATAAAGTTGATCAAGCGCCCCCCAGTGAACCAGTATTTTCAACTATTATGGTGAATTCATCAACAAATAAGAAAGAGAGGTTGGTTGCATGGATACTAGAAACAAAATTCCATACAGATCCTGCAACAAGGCAAGAAGTGGATAAAGAGGTCGGATTAAATCCCATCATAGGGATTTAATCATCAACAGATAAGTGGATGGGCACTACGAGTGATCAGTAAAGAGGAAGCGAAGAAAGCAACAGAAAACAATGATCAGAGTTGAGGTGGTTGAGAGCATTAGGGAAAACCAATCGGTTTGGTTGATCTCTCTAAAGGAAGAAATCACCAATCTGGAATAAGTTCTCAGGCTAAATTGAGTACATTTCGGAAAATTTTGTAAACTATATGAACATGTGGTGTTCAACGAAAAAACCTTGGATATGTTAGTCATGTTTATAACACTCCCTATGAAGTAGGATATATGTTGTTATACGTTACTCCTTTTTGTAACCGATATCTTTCTATCTTTAAAACTATGGGGAAGTTGAGTCGTTTTGAATCCCACATGTAAATATTCAATATATATCATCCCAAGGATAAAGAAAGTATGACGGACTAAACAGGGACCTTCCCTTGTAGCGGTAGGATTTTGTAAATCCCTGGAGATACATGAATATACAATGCATAAGTATTTTGAACTGTTTATGAAAATATTCTAATGGTTGTGATATGGGTTCTATTTTCTTTCGTAGTGTGTGTCTCTTGTGTCTTTGAAATACCATTTGCACTTTCTTCTTTTTAAATTGGAGAGTCAAAAGCTAAGAATTCATCTCTTGATGCTCTTGACTGAAGAAATTTAAGTTTTGTAACCTTCTTCCTAACTAATTCAGAATTCATTTTAATATGCTCTGATGCAGTTTTTTTTTCTTCCTTTTCCTTTGTCACCATGCATATTTCAATTTAAAAAACTCAGACTCATGGCCTCATTTAGCCTTTCTCCTCTAGATATTTCTAATGACCTGCCATTGTTGTATTCATTTTCGACTCCATTGCCCTAAATGTTACCCTCATTCCTTCATCAACAACTTTATAAAACCCCCAACACAAATCAAATATAACCACTAATTATCTAAGAAATACCCAGTGACATGAGAGATCCCTCTCTGAGTTGATCAGGCTAGTGCCCATCTCTAAAGTAGGTTGAAACAGTTACCTCTGTCATTTGTTTTATCAGTCGAACAAATTTACAAGGTGTTAAGACACCCCACATGAATCCTAGCACTAATGTTACTTCTGGAAGTTAATTTTAAGGTTTTTGTTGAGAACAATGTTGGTTGTCAAGGCCATAATTTCCAACAAGTTGTGATTTTAACCCTGAAAAAATGTGGTGATGCTAGGAGAACTACTTTTTGATCTGAGGGTCAATTTTAAGGTTTTCGTTTGCAACTTTATGGGGATTTAAAGCCATGGTGAAAAATGTTGTAAATTTAACTTTAAAAATGTGACTTTAGGAGAATTTATTTTCGATTTAGAGGTTGATTTTGGTGTTTTGAATCAAAAGTATGGGTATTTAGGGTTAGAGTTCTCATCAATTCAATAACTATGTTCACTACAATGCATTTTTGGTAAGCTAATAATCAATGCTATTAAATCTCTTCTAGATGAAATCCAAGAAGTTGGTTTGAAGAAATGAGATTTTAGTGTATCAAATGGGGCAAAAGTGTCATATGATCCTAACCACCATTGAAAGAGTTGTTTAAAAATGATAACTTTCCAGACAACATACGAATATAAAAATACCCAATGGAAGGGTAGAATGATGTTCAAGAAGAAAGTCAAGCTCTTGAAAATGAAGATCTAATTGTTGAAAATGATGAATCTAGCATATTTGATATTATTGATTGGATTTAAGATATCCTTTAGTAAAATCATGTTAAATTTGATATATTATTGATGAGTTAGAATTGTAATGTTTTAAATTTTGATATTTTACATTAAGAATAAATATCTATATATATATTGATTTTTTAATATGATTTTTTTTAATATGTTCTTTATCATATTATTTGATTTTATTTTTCATTTTCAATTTAAGTGAATAATTATTTCAAGAAAATAACATTAAATATTGTTATTTTTATATATGAAATTTATAAAAATACATGAAAAATGTTATAATTTTCTCTTTTTTTCCCAATTTTGACTATTAACTTGTTCTATTTAACATAAATTATATTGTGTGTGTATTATAACATTTTTTAAATGTATAATTTTTAATATGTTTAAAAGTAGTGTTATTTAGCTACTACTATCAATTATGAATTGAAATAAAGTTTAAAAGGTGTCCAAAAACAATACATTACATTGTACTTTAAAATGTGTAGTATACTAAAAGAATTAAGAATATATAATTAGAAAAACCATTGACATATAGCATTTTTAATAATGTGTTGATGTCTGGAAAAACTCTTGGCAAACAACGTGGATAAATAACCCGATCAAGGCAAAAAATATGCATATACTCATTTTGGATGGCGATCCTCATCGGTATGTGGGCCCAATTTCCACTAAGGGGATTTGGTCCTTGAAAGAAGACTTGTTTTGAATATCTTCTAATCTAGAATGCATAGAAAGAAATAAATAATCTGATTCTACTCTAAATCTTAACTATCCTTACCACAATACATAAATAGTTCATAGTATTCCAGTGAGGAGAAATAAGAGATTTTATGATGAATATGAGATAAAAATGAGTTACTTAAAAACGAGTTACTAGGCCACATAAATACTTCAAATAGTGTCGTAAATGTTAACATAAATATATCTCAATTTTAACTCAATAAATAGTTACTAAGAAAATACCAATTTCCATACTCATATTCAATAATGTAAATTAAACATGAAATAAAGATAAGTTACCAGACTTCAAAAATAGTTCCTATAGTGAAAAAAATTGTTTACACTTATGCATCTCAATAACAAATCAAGCAAATAGTTACTTAACAATCATTGATATGCATACTCATGTTTTAATTTCTAATCATTCATATCAAACTCAGTTAATAATTTGTCATAAAAAAATTCTCAAAATTCTAACAACAGTGTTGAAATTGAGAACATAAAGATTTCATTCATAAATAAATCTGACATAAAAAAATGTGGCTTTCAAAAGAAATATTCATTAGTCTTGAATAATAGTACCAAAACCAACAAAACCTCATAGAGATGTTTCCACTTCTAGGTCTTCAAGACTTAAAAGATTAAGGCTTTTACAACAATGCACATAGCCTTCTCTCTAGAATTTCCAACCCCTTGGTATTTCTAAAAAATTACAATAAATAGAAGAAAGGTAGCTAGATTGTTGAACTAATTCCACCATTTGATTAAATTGATAATCCCAGATATTTGATTTGATTTGTTTTCTAATACTAAGGAGATATATTCTCCTCAATTCTAGCAACACCTATGATGACCTTTTCCCCTTGCATTTGTCCTTGACTTTGCCATAAAGAAACTTTTTTCTAACATAAGTGCAGTTAACAAAGGATGGGGAATTTCCTTGTTTAATTTACATCGGTAAATGTTTTTAGCAATTTCCTCTCATCCAGATGAAAAATTTGATAAACAATTATCAATTACTTTTGAATGAGTAACAAGTTAATGAAAAATTTCCAGATTCTAGAAACTCGAATTATTAATTCCGCTTGCCCTTGAATCTACCTGCTACTGTACATTTGTAAGAAAATTTGGTAATGGAATTGATTTTCTGAGAAATTGCACATGCGGCATCTCATATTCTTCAATGATATATATTGTTGAATACCATAATACTGGAGAAATTTTATTTGTTTCTTCATTGAAACCCTATGAAAAAAAACATTTTTCTTTCCAAGAGTCAAGTGAGGCTTGTATTTGGATATTTTCCTCTTCAAACATTTTGGAGTACTCTAGTGGAAAACTGGTTCTTTGTGCTTCCCATATTTCCAAATTATCAAATATAGCTTGGAGCTACTTTTGATTTTAATATTGTAATTGAGACACAACAAAAAACTCCGTGATTTGTTCATGTTGTTCTTTAATGACACACAATCTTGAATAGAAAAATACATGTGAAGATGATGATTTAGTATTAAGCTCCATCGCTTCTTTCCTTAGGATTTTTGAATTCTCACTTTTTATTTTCACTTTTTCTAATCGAGCATTCAAGATATCTATCTTCTTGTCATATAATATTTGCTATTTTTTTCCTTTTCCTTAAGAAATGTGGCTACATGTCTGTCATGCTCAATTTTAATCCCATATATTTTTTCTTTCAACTATGCCATGATCTTTTGAGAGAGATTATTTTCTTCTGTGAGATCCTTAACCTGAGATTCATGCTTCTGTGTTCAACTGTCTTCTTGTAACCTTTTTTGTTCTAGAATCTATTTTACTATGTTCTTATCTTTCTTTAACTGGGTGGTCAATCTACTCACAGACTATTTGTAATGTCCCCAACTAGGCTAGGTGGGAAGATTATGTTTAAATTATCCAAAAATTGTTGTTTCTCCTTTTGTAAATGTGTCAAACACTTTGCATTAATATTGTTGTTAACTCCTTACAAACATTTTGCTAATATAGGAATATTGTCAAACATATTGCATGCATCCATTACATATAAAATACAAGAGATAACCATGGCATCTTATTATGGTTTGAAACCCCCAAATCACAGGAATACAAAGATATCTAATGATTATAATAATAGCTACAAAGTACTCCTAAACAAATAAGTCTAATGGCTACAAGGAATCTACAAAATATACTAACATAATTACAAACAAAACATGGAATGATGCCAATCTATGATGTCCATTGCTTCAAGGATATGAAATCCCTACAATGCTCTGCTTCAGTAATGTCCACTCTGTAAGTGACCTTCCAATCCCTCTTGTAACCCTCACGAACCCGATCCAAATGAACTACTTCAACCTCAGTCGCAGAGGTCCTCTTGTGATGAAGCTAAACGTCAAGAAGGGCCTTGCGAGACATCCTGTACTTGACCCGTGGGGATGCCCTCAACCACAGTTTCTCTAAAACCTTCTTGCCACATGGAAAATTCAAGGCTCGGCCTCCTTCAGAAAGATCTGCAAACTTCATGTGCACTTCGTTATGCCTCCAACTGAACACAAACTCCTAAGTGAAGCTCCAATGGTTGTCTTAGATGGATTCCCCTCTTGTCTGGCTAGGGTGGGTATTGCACCACCGAAACTAGACTGCAGTAGTGGAAGGGTTTTTCTAAAACCAAACAAAACAATGTATCAAAGAGTACTTGTCAAAATTTGAATCAAATCATAATGCCAAAGAGAAGGGTTACCCCTATATTTATCCTTCCTTCGGGTCTTCTAGATCTTTCCCTTTTTTGATCAAATCTAACCTTCACTTTATTTTCCCTCCAATTTCATTTAAATATAATTATTTATTTTTATTTAATGTCACTTTAGGATTTTGCCTTCTTTTAACCTAGTGACGCCAAATAAACCTCCTTGACTCCCTTATTATTTTTGGATATAGCCTATGAGAGTCATATGTTTATTAAGTCATTCTCTATCATGATCAATTAGAAGGGGACATTACAGTCCTCCCTTCCCAATATTGTTTGTCCTCAAGCAACTCCATATCAGAGTGTTGTAAGATCTTCTCTCTTTCCCATGTAGCATCCTCTGTAGGAAATCCTCTCCATATGACCAAGTACTCTCAAATGACTCTACTTCTCAACCTCCACTCCCTGACATCAACAATCCTCTTAGGAGATAGAATGAACTTCCCTTACTCATCTAGTGGAGGAAGATCTACCAAAGCGGTGAATTGTTGTCCCAATTCCTTATTGAGTAAGGATACATGAAAGGTGTTGTGGATCATGCTACCCTCTGGTAGATCCAACTCATATGCTACCTCTCCAACTCTCTTGATCACTCTGTAGAGTCCACAAAAGCGAGGATTCAAATTTTTTGCACCACGTTTTTTTAGCAATGGATGTCTCTAACGCTGCAACCTAAGAAAGAATAGGTCCCAAACCTCAAAGTTGTGTTCCACCCTATGCCTATATACACACATCTTCTCTTGATTATGAGAATCCTACAAATTATCCTTTAGGACTGTCAAGATGTTATTTCTTTCCTACGACCAATATCCGGCCTTGGGAGCTCTGCTCTCCCCAAATTACAAATCGACAAAGGATGGGGCATCATAGACATACAATGCCTTGAATGGAATCATTCTAATAGACATATGATGAGTGGTATTGTAAAAATTCTCTCTGAGATGCAACCACTTTATCCATGCCCATTGTTTCCCTGACACATAGTTCCTTAGGTACCCCTCAATCCATTTGTTTACTATCTTGGTATTCACATTTTTCTGGTTGTGGTAGCTAGTACTAGGTGTAAAGTCTATCCTGGATAACCATAATAGCTCCTACCAAAATGTATTGAGAAACTTGTTATCCCGGTCACTTACTATGTTCCTCGGAAGACCATGTAGTCTGAATACCTCCCTAATGAATAGATCTGCTACTTGATATGTGTTGAACTTTGAAGGAATGAAAAAGAAGTATGCATGTTTAGTCAATCTTCCCAATACCATGTAGATACAGTCCCTTCCATGTACCTTTGACAACCCTGTAATGAAGTGCATCGAAATGATATCCCACTTCTAC
>ML796889.1:0-29719 GCA_009831015.1 Picea engelmannii
ATTACAGGTTGGTGCATGGTTGATGCACTTGTTTATGGTACAGGTTGATTACAGGTTGGTGCATGGTTGATGCACTTGTTTATGGTATAGGTTGATTACAGTTTGGTGCATGGTTGATGCACTTGTTTATGGTACAGGTTGATGCATGGTAGATGCATGGTTCAGATTTATTGGTACAGGTTTACAACGGTATATCTAATAGTGATAGTGTGACAGTGGTTCCATCATTCTACTTCTACTTCAGGGTGGCAGGACGGGGCAAGGACAGGTGGTTGTAGGCACCTTCCGGTTGTAGCCGGAGAACATAGGGGGTTGTAGCCTCCTTCTGGTTGTAGCCAGAGAATTGGGGAGTTGGAGCTTCCCTCAGGTTGTAGCCTGAGAAACTGGGGAGTTGGAGCTTCCCTCAGGTTGTAGCCTGAGAAACTAGGGGGTTGGAGCCTCCTTCCAGTTGCAGCTGGGAAAGAAAGGAAGTTGGTGCTTCCAATGAATGTAATTCTTCAAGACATATAAGAAAAAGCATTCCGTGGTTTTCTCCCGATTTGGGTTTCCACGTAAAACACTGGTGTACTGTGTATGTGTATGATTGTTCATTTGTTCATTGCTTATTTACTCTGCAGTTATTGGATAATAATGCTTCATTGATATAACACTTGGATTATATGGTTAAATTGCTCTATTACTGATTCACCCCCCCTCTCAGTAATCCAACAATTAATGGGGCCCTATTCAATGCCCACTATTGTAAGCTTTTCTCTGATACCATATGTAATAAACCCCTATTTCGTCATAAAAAAAGGATTCTTCTAAGTACATTAAGTTCTAAGTCTGTATGTTAGGAATAAACTGTAAGTACATAGCCATAGTCTAGTGTTTACTCTTCAACTTTTATTTAAGTTATACTCGCCTTGGTAAGTGGTTAAATGGTTAAATTGTAGAAAAAAGGGAATATACATAGGCCTATGAATTGAGATTTCAGCCTCCTCTTTAACACCCACTTCCACCTGTGCGCACCCACTTGAATTGCAAGACCTGAAGGAAATCTATCAACATAAAAAGGGTAAACAAAATCCTTGATTTAGCATTGGATTTATTGGGTTGTCTTTTACATAGGTGGCCACAGACTTGGAATAATTTTCTTCGGTCGACTGAGAGACTTCGTAACCCAATAGACCTACTAGTTGAAAGTGAACCCTAAGCTAGCAATAGATTGATCCTTACCATACTTAACTAAGTCCAACCACCAACAGTAACTAGACTAGGAAATGACAGGTTCGAGGAGTTCCAGACTTGTCCTCATGAATAAATATATGAAAAGGGACTGGATGTGTTGACAGACATGAGTAAAGCTCTGACCAGCCATTAAATGGGGTGGATGAGAAAATGAGAGTCACCATGTACCCTCATCTAACAAAAACACGCCACATTGCTACTGTCACATGGCTCAATTATTTGTTATACTCACCACATTCAATATGTGTGTCTTAGGGTAAAACCGAGGTCCATTATCATTTTTGTGTAAACCTACTATGAGTAGAGTTTTGTGTTTTTGTTCTATTTCATGACCTTACTCTGTGCAGTGGTATGGTGACTTGGAGCACTTCCTAGATTACTCTTGTTTCGGTAAGTAGCCATCGGATTGTATAATTTTTACTGCAGGATCTTTCCACCTTGTTAGAGAATTATCTTCCAACACATTTCTTGCAAGTAGTTGGAAGTTACTTGGATAAGGTCTTACAAATTTCTGTATGCTATACATAAAAAAATTCCTTGATACTGAAATCTCCCTGGCAAGGTATTTCTATTTAGGTCGGGCAAGAAAAGGGTTTTTAATTTGTCTATCGTTGTTCTCCCAATACTTCTCGATAAATTCATAAGACTATAAAAAATTTCCTTATTTGAGAGCCTCCCAGGGAATAATAGTTGGCCTAACACTTAAGCCAGGCTGGTACCCTAACTGAAAAAAAAATTGTTCAAGTTCTGCTCTGCCTTCCCCTTTTCTCATTCTGAGTGTATTACAGGGTATGTGCATTTGGAGTATTCTTTACTTTTTCCTCGTATTGGCCTTGCATTTTTCCCTAAATTATTGGTAGAGTGTTTTACAAATCATTGGTATTGTTCTGTTGGTCCTTTATACTTCTGGAAATGGTCCTTGAGTTTATTCTTATTTTGCACTGTTCCAACATTCGTATATTGTTCTCTGTTTCGTTCCCTTCTTTTGTTGTTCATTGATTCTTATCGCTAATGGTGGGATCCTTTGTTTTGTGAGGGTACCCACCAGATAGATTTAGGCTCCTCTTCCCTTTCGGTCTGGAAATTACACAGTTCATCGCAATAGGGAGCGGTGTCGAATCCCCTCTAATTGAAGTTAAGGATTTCTTCGACTATACTTTCCTAGTTTATTAGATCTTCTTATTTCTATTTGAACAACTTGTAATCATTTTGTCGAAAAACCATGTGTAGGGGTTCTATCCAGGAGCATACATAGAGTTCAACCTCCATCCTCCCCTCATGAGGTATTCAAGTTCCATTCTATCCCTTTCCAGAAGCTTAGGTGATGCAGGAAATAAAAGGGTTAACTCTCTGTGGTAGAGATTGTTTGTTTATGGTTCTATTATTTAAATTCAGGCTAGAACGAGGGTCGACTATAAAAATATAAGATCTGGCTGAAAGAATCAAGTCAGATTTTATTATGCTATGTCTTTACTCAAACAGTAATGGAAAGATGATTCTCTGGCCACAGTTGGGTATTAACTAGATCTATGCCCTAGGTAGTTAGACAGGTCCTATGTCTCAAGTTTATGATTATGTCAATTATTTTTGAAACTGTCTTGTCTTATATAAATGGAATCGTATGTGGGTGGTCATTCCATGATGGTAATTCTTTGTGTCAAAAGAGGAAGCATCTGTATAATCAGATCCTTTCCCTACAATTCTTCTATTTCTTTTGCGAATCCTTGGTTATATGAATTGTCTGCTTAATTAGTTTGACAGGGGTTCCTATGTAAGTGAATTTTTGGGTTGCAAACACCCACCTTTCGTCAGTCCAATAAATCCTATGCAAGAACCACATGCAATCCGATTTCAACCCTTTATATATCTATAAGAACAATTCTATATGTAATATATGTATATATTTATATATACATATTTGTGATCCATATGATCCATAATGTCTCGTATTTCTCCTTTTAAATATTATATGAGGAAGGAAACTTAGTTAAGTAATAAGAATTTTCTTTTGGATTTTAATTATATATATACCCATAAAACTTATATGTATATATGTAGATTTGTTCAAAACCAATTTTGATATTGATAGATCTACCTAAAAGTTCAATTACAAGGATAAATGACACGTGTAACTAGCCCTATCCTTGTCCAGTTCCATATACATAGATAATTATTTTGTCTTAGAAATTTGTTTTCAATAATAAAAAAACACCTGTGGCTAGACCTATTCCTTTTAGGTTTAATGTACACAGACAAATATTGCCTAACAGTTTAATTTACATAAGGAAATAATTCCATAATTGAAATAATCTACTATAACCCTCCTCCAAATGGATAGATTTCATTCGTGGAAGCTATTACGCTTTAACACAAACAAATGTACTACATCAATTACATTTATATATATATATATATATATATATATATATATATATATATATATATATATATATATATATATATATATATATATATATATATATATATATATATATATATATAATTCAAACAGAAAAGGAAAATATTAACATATCTGAACCAGGTTGTGGAAGGACAAAGGGAACAACCATGTTGCTCTCAACCGTAGAACAGGGTAGCCAAAATCACTTGCCCAATTCGCCCCCTAGCCTGACCATGAGTCCATGAGGGATAGCATGGAAAAACTCCTTCTCGGCAATGTCTTTCAGTTCCAACGGGTTCCTCTTTTCTCACACTCAATCAGTAGTGTTCATAATAGCAAGAAAAGTCGTAGTCCTTTTCCCCAACATACTCGACAACGTCCTGCCTCTTGACATATGCTATTTAACAAAACAAATGTTTTTGCCTAGGTCTTTCTTTCTCCCCCTTGGTAATTTTCGCATCTTTCTGAATCCCTGATTTTCAGGGGCTACCAATGGCCAAATCTTTGATTTTCCACTTGTAATAATCAACCCAGAGGTAGTTCCAACATGTTCCCCACTCATGGAGTCATGGTTAGCTGATTTTACATGGTTGTTCCATTTGTCCTCCTGCAATTAATATAAAATATTTTATTTTCATACAAGTGTCATAGTCAAATAGTTATTTGAGTAAAATTAGATCTCTGCCCAATAATCATAGTAATTAATTACAATTATCAAATTCGAAATTTGGAATTGCCATAAATGTCAAAAAAATTCCAATTTCGAATTACTAAAAACAGAATAATTTTCCCAACAAATTTTAAATTTCAAAATAACTTTATTTTTGGGGATGTCATAATCGCCAAACATTTGTAGTTGGTATATGAAGGATTAGAAAGATTTTCCAAGGTTTCTACATTTTCAAATAATTTTCCATCCTTAAAATCATCCCTGATTGACATTTTCAGTGAAATCCAAGGTGGGATCATGTGCATCATCAAAAGAGATTTGGGACAAGCTACAAGACCTTTATGCAAGGGAAGAAGAATAAGATGAAAAAGAA
This sequence comes from Picea engelmannii, assembly GCA_009831015.1. Classification (NCBI taxonomy): domain Eukaryota; kingdom Viridiplantae; phylum Streptophyta; class Pinopsida; order Pinales; family Pinaceae; genus Picea; species Picea engelmannii. The sequence goes on from ML796889.1 coordinate 4,675, forward strand.
GTTGAAGCAAATTACAACATCTCAGATTTCAAAGAAGCAAATAGAGGTCAACTCTTTTTTTTTAATTATGAAGGAGTAGGACATGTTGAATTTGAATTTCCTCATCCAAGTATTGAAAGAGATGACACTGGAGAAGAAAATCCCAATGAAGAAGAAGAAAATCATGAAACAAAAATTATTCAACGAGAAGATGAGAATCTTAAAAAAATGAATCATGTTGAGATTGAAAATAGAAAGCTCAAAGACACACATAGAAAACTAAGAAATGAATTGGGTAGTTGTGAAAAGACAGTTGTAAGCTTGAACAAAGAATTAGAAAAATTTGAGAAACTAAGAGAAGAAAACGTTTCCCTGAAAACTCTATTTGAAGAAGAAAGAAGAATAGGAGAAGTAAGGAATGTCCAAATGATGATGAAAGAAGAAGATTGTGAGAAACTAGAACAAGAAGTTGTCTTATTGAGGAAGAGCTTAAGAAACTCTCAAGCGACAAAAGACTTAACACATATTGGATGCATGGGTGAAACTTCATACAAAGAAGATGAAAATGCCAACAATAAGGTTGAAGAAAGAGATACATAGACAGTTGATGAGAAGTGGACTAGGATACTAGAAAGAAGGAATGATTACAAAAGAGTTGAATATCCAAGAATACCTCCTACCTTTAGGACTCAAAGAAGCTTCAATTAGTATGAAGGAAAATATAGAAGAGTATATAAGGAACCTAAATGGACTACATCATAAAGAAGACCACTTACTCCAAGGTATCAAAATTTATTTCTTGGTCATTGTTATACTTGCAAAAATTTTGGACATAAGGAAATTAATTGTAGAATCAATGAAAGGAAAAAATACACAAGAAACATGAATGGTGTAAATAGAAGATATGGACATAATCGTGGATTTGTCAACATAAGTTCTAATTCATTTTCCCCATTGATGGACAAAAATATTGTATGCTACAAATGTAATTATCTTGGTCACAAAGCACAAGAATGCAGATATATGAATGAAGATGTCTCTATGCCAACCATAGTATGGAGAAGGAAAGCGATTCCAAACAACAAAGATTTTTGAATAGAATTAACCAATGTAGAACGTAAAGAATAAGATGAATGGTACATAGATAGTGGATGTTCTTCACACATGACCAGGGATCAAGACAAATTCATCAGCTTGAAGAGAAAGGGTGGCAATGTTGCATTTGGAGATGACTCATCTTCCAAAATACTTGTAGAAGGTGTAGTAGAGCTTGGAAGAATAAATGTAAAAGCAAAGAATGTCCTATTGGTTGAAGACTTGAAGAATAATCTACTCAGTGTTAGTAAATTGTGTGATCAAGGATACACTCTTATGTTTGACTCCTGAAAATGTAAAATTAGAGAAAATAACTCTGGAAGATTGGTTGCAACTGCAACAAAAAGACCGAACAACATATAAATCCTAGACATGAAGAAGAGAGAGAATACATAAGCCACACAAAATTATTCCAAGGAAGAAAAAGTACCAAAGACATAAAACTAGGATGAATTATTATTGAGTGCCACATGTTTTGGGGGAGCAACCCCAAAGAAGAAGGTTACCTTTTGCCATTAAACTCAGGGGGAGAAGCCCTACCCTTTGCCATTGATGTAAAAGGGGGAGAGAAATTTGGATCATGATGATAGGGGGAGCATGAGTGTTTCCATCAATGACAAAGGGGGAGATTGTTGGAAGATTGGTTCTTGTCATTGATGTCAACCCTAGTCATTGCTTTTGGAATGCAAGATTGATGAAGGAATTTTGACATGGAGGAGAATGAACATGTAGATAAAACTCTCATGGATGGATAGTATACATCATGTTGTTTCCAGTGGTATGTGGCATGTCGCGTGGATCTTCATGGTTGAGGAGAAATGAATTTTTGAATATGACAAGGTGAATTGAAGAAGGAAGAACATGTAGGCCCTGAAGATAATTAAAGAAAATAATTACAAAATAAGAAAGTGTCAGGTCGTCCCTAATGTTAAAGGGAAGTGACTTAAATGGTATAAATAAATATATTTATCCATTCATTTGATACACAAGTCAAATTTAAGAGGAAATCAAAAGTAAAGAAGGCTAGATTTCAAGGGAGGATGAAGTATTTTGGTGATGTGTTCTGAGGTATGTTATTTTCAGGTCATCTTACGATTTTGGCTATAACGTTTTTCCTAGAACGATTTTGATGGTCAAATTTCTATGGTATTGATAAGACATATAAAGGTACCTATGGTAAAAGTTTCATCTCTTGATTCACTATAATTATTGAGATACACTCTGTGGAAGATGGGGTTTTTGACCAGTCCTGAAGCTAGTCAATAAATAGGTGTTACGGGTAAAACAGTCATAATGTCTTCATAAAGAATCTAAATAAAGTGGGACAAATTGAATTGGAAAGAGTACGAACATTATTTTCTTTTGTGCAAGTTTCAAAATATTATGTTAAATATTGAGTGCGGGGCATTCTATGCAAGTTCGATCTCCTGAATAAACCAAAATTGAACAAGGTCTACCATTCTCTCTATAACTTATTTTTGGAGAGAATTCAAGGAGTGAAACTTAGAGAAGTTTCAGAGAATACATTGAGTAATATTATCTATAGGATCAGAGTATTCCAAGAATTAAAAAGTTGTAGAAATTGAAGAAGTCTCAGGAAGCATTATCAGGTTCTATGTGATGGTTGGTTGATGGTGATGATTTAATGCAAAGTTTTATTATCTCTCATATATTCTTAGGTCGAAGGAAGGGGAAAGGATGGAGAGTTAAAACCTCTCTTGATATTGGATGATTGTATATTCCTCTTGGAGTTTTATCCCTCCCTTTACATTTGGAAGCTGTAGCTACCTTTGGAAGTCATTACTTCCCTTGAACAATAACTATTAATTATTTCTCATATATTGTGCATGGTGTATTGTGGTGTATTGGTGTAAATCTTATACTATTGTTCATTTCTCATTGGATATAATTTAATGGTTTAAGTATAAGTTGAAATTTTTTAAAAATTGTACTTGATATTGATTCACCCCCTTCTTAGTATCAAAAATTGGTTTCAGAGCGGGTTACCTTCAGTAAAATTAACCACTAGAAGGAAGATCCTAAGAAGAAATGGAAGACAAAATTCCAAATGAGATTCCACAGTTTGATGGAAGCAATTTTGAATACTGGAGTAATAGAATGGAAACTTGCTTCAAGGCTCTTGAGGTAGATGTTTGGTTCTCTATTGCTTTAGGATACAATGCTTTGAAGAAACCAAATACTGCAACTTAGAAGGAAGCAAAAAGGAACAACAAATTGGCAATAGATACCAAACTGGATGGATTGACATTTGACAGATTCAGTGAAATCCAAGGTGGGATCATGTGCATCATTAAAAGAGATTTGGGACAAGCTACAAGACCTTTATGTAAGGGAAGAAGCAGAAGAAGAAAAAATAAGTTGAAGCAAATTACAACATCCCAGATTTCAAAGAAGCAAATAGAGGTCAGTTCTTTTTCTTTAATTGTGAAGGAGTATGACATGTTGAATTTGAATGTCCTCATCCAAGGATTGAAAGAGATTACACTGGATAAGAAAATCCCAATGAAGAATAAGAAAATCATGAAACAAAAATTATTCAACAAGAAGATGAGAATCTTAAAAAATTGAATCATGTGGAGATAGAAAATAGAAAGCTCAAAGACACACATAGAAAACTAAGAAGTCAATTGGGTAGTTGTGAAAATACAATTGTAAGATTGAAGAAACAATTATAAGACTTTGAGAAACTAAGAGAAGAAAACATTTCCTTGAAAGCTCTACTCGAAGAAGAAAGAAGAATAGGAGAAGTAAGGAATGTCCAAATGATGATGAAAGAAGAAGGTTGTGAGAAACTTGAACAAGAAGTTGTCTTATTGAGGAAGAGATTAAGAAACTCTCAAGTGCCAAAAGACTTAACACATCTTGGATGCATGGGTGAAACTTCATACAAAGAATATTCAAATAGCAACAAGAAGGTTGAAGAAGGAGGTACACAGACAATTGATGAGAAGTGGACCAGGATACCAAAAAGAATGAATGATTACAAAAGAGATGAATATCCAAGAAGACCTCCTACCTTCAGGAATGAAAGAAGCTTCAATCAGTATGAAGGAAACTATAGAAGAGTAGATCATGAACCCATATGGACTACATCACAAAGAAAGCCACTTACTCCAAGGTATCAAAATTTCTTTCTTGGTCATTGTTATACTTGTAGAAATTTTGGACATAAGGAAATTAATTGTAGAATCAATGAAAGGAACAAATACAAAAGAAACATGAATGGTTAAATAGAATATATGGAAATAATCGTGGATTTGTAAATAGAAGTTATAATTCATTTTCCTCATTGATGGAGAAAAATATTGTATTCTACAAATGTAATTATTTTGGTCACAAAGCACAAGACTGCAGATATATGAATGAAGATGTCTTTATGCCAACCATAGTATGGAGAAGGAAAGAGATTTCAAACAATGAATATTGTCGAATAGAATTAAACGATGAAGAATGTAAAGAAGAAGATGAATGGTACATGGATAGTGGATGTTCTTCACACATGACCGGGGATCAAGACAAATTCATCAACTTGAAGAGAAAGGGTGACAATGTTGCATTTGGAGATGACTCATCTACCAAAATACTTGGAGAAGGTGTAGTAGATCTTGGAAGAATAAATGTAAAAGCAAATAATTTCCTATTGGTTGAAGACTTGAAGAATAATCTACTCAGTGTTAGTAAAATGTGTGATCAAGGATACACTCTTACGTTTGACTCCGGAAAATGTAAAATTAGAGAAAATAACTCAGGAAGATTGGTTGCAACTACGACAATAAGACCGAACAACATATACATCCTAGACATGAAGAAGAGAGAGAAGATATAAGCCACACAAAATGATTCCAAGGAAGAAAAAGTACCAAAGACCAAAAATAAGGATGAAGTATTATTGAGTGCCACATGTTTAGGGGGAGAAACCCCAAAGAAGAAGGTTACCTTTTTCCATTAAACTTAGGGGGAGAAGCCCTACCCTTTGTAATTGATGTCAAAGGGGGAGATAAATTGGGATCATGATGATAGGGGGAGCATGACTATTTCCATCAATGAAAAAGGGGGAGATTGTTGGAAGATTGGTTCTTGTCATTGATGTCAACCCTAGTCATTGCTTTTGGAACCCAAGATTGATGAAAGTATTTGGACATGAAGGAGAATGAACATGTAGATACAACACCCATGGATGGATAATATACATCATGTTGTTTCTAGTGGTATGTGGCATGCCATGTGGATCCTCATGGTTGAGGAGAAATGAATTTTTGAAGATGACAAAGTGAATTGAAGAAGGAAGAACATGTAGGCCTTGAAGATAATTAAAGAAAAGAATTACAAAATAAGAAAGTGTCAGGTCGGCCCTAATTTTAAAAGGAAGTGACATAAATGGTATAAATAAATATCATTATAAATTCATTTGACACAAAAATAGAATTTCATAGGAAATTAGAAGTAAAGAATGTTGTATTTCAAGGGAGGATGAATTCTTTTGGTGATGTGTTCTAAGGTATGTTATTTTTCAGGTCATCTTACCATTTTGGCTATAACTTTTTTTCTAGAATGAATCTGATGGTGAAATTGCTATGGTATTGATAAGGCATATCAAGGTACCCATGGTAAAATTTTCATCTCTTGATTTGCTATAATTATGGAGATACACTCTATGAAAGATAGGGTTTTTGACCAATCTTGAAGCTAGTCAATAAACAGGTGTTACAGGAAAAATAGTCAACTTATTCATAGGGAATCCAAATGAAGTGGGAAAAATTGAATTGGAAATAATATGGACTTTAGTTTTTTGTGTGAGAGTTGTAGAATCTTATGTTAAATATTGAACACGGGGAATTCTGTACAAGTTCAGTCTCACGAATAAACAAAAATTGGACAAGGTCTACCATTCTCTCTATAACTTTTTTTGGGGGAGGATTCAAGGAGTGAAACTTGGAGAAGTTTCAGAGAATACATTGAGTAATATTATCTATAGGATCAGAGTATTCCAATAATTAAAAGATTTCATAAATTGAAGAAGTCTCTGGAAGCATTATCCGGTTCTATGTGATGGTTGGTTGATGGTGATGATTTAATGTAAAGTTTTATTATCTCTCATATATTATACGGTGGAAGGAAGGGGCATGGATGGAGAGTTAAACCCTATCTTGATATTGGAGGATTGTATATTCCTCTTCGAGATCTATCCCTCTCTTTACATTTGGAAGTTGTAGCTACCTTTGGAAGTCATTACTTCCCTTGAGCAATAACTATTGATTATTTATCATATATTGTGCATGGTGTATTGTGGTGTCTTGGTGTAACTCTTATACTATTGTTCATTTTTTGTTGGATATAGTTGAATGGTTTAAGTATAAGTTGAAAAAGGTTTTAAATTATACTTGATATTGATTGACCCCCCTCTCAGTATCAACACATTATACATATTTTCCCTTGTTGGTTAGGCTGACCTCTCTTGGGTTAGAGTCGACCTAACATTTGTCACTTTATAATTTGTTAATTTATTTTTACAATAGTTCAAATGAAGACAACTTTACAAATATGACTTTGATTTATGATTTTAGGGTTTTGACTTGGTCTAATACAACAAGAATATCTTCTAACGATATCAAACTTCAACACTCCCTCTTAGCAAGGAAGGTATTCTTCTGGCACGATCATCACGATTGCTTTTGCACTTTTGTACACTTGACCATTGACTTGTTGACTTTCCACAAATATATATTGGAAAATTATTGTAACCACGTCATGCATCCATGATCTCATCATCCTTATGGGTTTTATGTCGTCACATGGCTTCCACTAGTTCAAAAAAAATAGGAAACTCACTCGCTCACATAGAATCTAACATCTAGTTCATACAAAACTAGTAACTCACCAACTCACACAAAATATGGCATCTAGTTCATGCAGAACTAGTAACTTTCAATCTCACATAGAATCTGGCATCTAGTTCATATAGAACTAGTAACTTGCCAACTTACACATAATCTGGAATCTTGTTCATACAGAACTAATAAATCGCCAACTCACACAAAATATGGCATCTAGTTCATAGAGAAATAGTAACTCCCCATCTCACAGGAAATATGACATCTAGTTCATACATAACTAGTAACTCACCAACTCACACAAAATATGACATCTAGTTCATACAGAACTAGTAACTCATCATCTCACACAAAATTTGGCTTATGGTTCATACAGAACTAGTAATCTCTAGTTGGCACACCAGACAATCGGTCCATAGTGACTAGGCATATAATCACACAGATTAGGTGATGTAGTTCACACACTCTACCCATCTATCCCAAGTCTAGGAAACACCTCCGACCACACAGGTTGGCCCTCCAGCTTGAAATGTTGGGAAACACGCCATCCCTGAAGGATGAACATTTGTTGACCTTGTGAAAGTTCATGCTAACTGGTGCCATAGTCAATAATGTTCCCATGAATGACTACCCATTGCTACTGCCACACTTTGATCCTGCTACCTTGGAATCGCATCTATAACTCATTATTCCCTTTTACTAGGGAAGTCCTTATGGAACACACCAAGCTTGTCATTGAAGTACAGAAACTTCACTCTTGACAGAGGCTTGGTAAACACATATTCTATATTCTCATCTATAACGACATACTAGAGCTTTATTTCTCCCTTATGCACCATATCTGTGATATACTGGTACATGGTCTTGATATTCTTGGACTTTTCATGAAACATCGAGTTCTCTAAAAACTTCACACAATGCTTATTGTCACATCAGATACAAGTCCCCTCTAAATTGAGATCAAACAATCCTACAAGCATCTTCAGAGGTCACACTTTTTTATTTCTAGCTGAGCATGATGTTATATAATATGCCTCAGTCGTACTGAGTGCCACAGTAGACTACTTCCTGTTGAACCATGAGATCATAGCCGATCCCAAATTGAAACGACATCCAGATGTACTCTTCCGGTTTGCAACACTATTGGCCCAATATGAATCTACGTAACCTTCATGATTTGAACCGTATTAGAGTCCATAGTCCATTGTACCCTTCAAGTACCTCAACACATGGTTTTCCACAACCAAGTGAACATGTCTCATCTCAACCATATATTAACTCAATGTGTTCACGAAAAAGCATATATATGGCTTTGTGTTCGTTAACTATATCAATGAACCAATCACCTGAAACATATCACGTCTAATTGTACCAAGATGGTACACCTACTCTGTTGTAACTCAATCTTTGAATCATAAGTTGGCTCTATGTTCTTTCTACAAAGCACTATTTGGCTCTCTGCCTGAGAGTAGGTCCTCTACTTTATCTACAATTGTTCCCTTTGGGACTCTACAATTTCTTTCTCTAATACTGAGAATGGCTTCTCCACTCTCTGTGTAACAGATGAACTCTGAGACTAGATCCTCTACTATATCAACAATTGCTAGATTCTCCATATGGAACTGAGAGTGGCTCAATAACTTCTCCTTTTGACACTAAAGGTAGCTCTTCCTCCTTCTTGGAAGGAAAATTAATATCTGTTATCTAGTATGATCCATCCTAGAGGTTTACTACTCCTAGATACTTTCTTTCTCTAAACATCACGTCTGGCAATGTATTGTTTTGACATAACATTGGAGGGTTTTTCCCTCTATGTTTTCGTCTCTGCAAGAGCCAACTAGCTCCCTCCGAGCCTTGACTTCCTATGAGTCTGCATGATCCTCTAACTCTAATCCAATGTCATATTTTTGCACGATATACTTGGTGTTGGTACCATGTTTAATATGAAAAATTGAGTTAGAATTTTATCAGGTTATGCTTTCTGTTAGGTGAATTCACTATCCACTTACCAGGTCTTCTCTTCGGGAAAATGTAGGACACCATGAGATGTACAAGAATGACACTATTAAGATCATGTACCAGGGACACTAGCTCAATTAAAAATCTAGTATCAGGGACAATGGAATGGTTCAACTAAAAATATCTGTTTGGATCCCAAACCTAGGAAGAAATGCCCCAACTAACAAGATAACTTGTTGGGCTCCTTAACTAGGAAAACAACCCAACTACAACAATAAATTTCTTGGGTTCCAAACTCTAGGAAAATAACCCAAACTAATAATAAATGACTCAAATGAGAATTTATTGGACACTTGAAGGATAATGATTCAATAGCCTGCTAATTTCCCAAACCAGGGAAATTGAATGAGCTTACAGCAATTAAAAACAAGCATATGTTGAGATCACACCTTCCTTAGACATATAATAAAAATATAATTTAGATTTTGATAGTACTCTTTTAGTACACTAGTCCATAAAGACACAAGGAAAATAATCAGAGGTCTTTTTATTGTCTTTAGTAGATACATACTTATTTCATAGTCAGTGATCAAATACAAATGATACATATCTGGACTTACCTCAAACTTTCTTGGGTTGAACACTCACCTTGTACTTTTCATCCAACTACCTCATGTATCTTGTTGTTGCTTCCAAAGCCATTTTATATCTGAGTATGCATATGTTTGTTCATGTTTTTGTTAAGTAACTCCATATCCTTCCAAGATACCATATTTTTGTCCTTATTTGACCTTGTTGTAGAACTTGTTTGTTGTCCATGGAAACAGTGGTAAGTTAGGTTATGGAATGCAATCAATGTTGGTTAGTCCCAGATTGGTCATCCACATTAATCCTTCATATCCTAGGCACAAAAATCAAACTCAATAACGTTGGTTCATGTTTTGTATGCATGTGTAAATTTATTGGCTCTTGGTAGAGGTAAGCATGATTAATGGTTATGAAATAAGTGCATAACATAATGATATTGAATGAAATTAAATCATTCAATAATCTTCTGATCAACTTACACACCTTAATATATATGTAGGGTATATTGGATGGTATAACCACCTCCCACAACATTGAATAAGAAGGTTGTATATTCTTAGAAAACAAGAGAGGGGCCATTGCAAAAGATTCACACACAAATAATAGTTTGTATTTATTAATAGAAAAATGGAGGTTACATATATAGCATGCAAATCGCTGACTCCTAGCAATCTAGATCCTATGAAAGTGGATCTGATTAGATAAAAATAGTTAACCTAGAAACTCACAGTTACAACAATTGTAAGCATTATCTCATAGTTAACCTTGAAACTCACTATTACAACAGTTGTAAGAATTATCTCTAACACCCTCCCTTAATGCTTACGTTACAAATATTACAATCACAAATTTCAAAACACAACAAAAAGTTACAACACAAATTTTGTCATGTCTGTCTCACTGGTCCTCATATGCAATTACACCCATCTCTGAACTTGATATACATGTTCTTTCTCTCCCATCATCTTCGAGGTACCACTTCATACAACAAAAATACAACTGCTTCCGACCATCTTTGAAGTATCTATAGGACCGACGATTCTAAACTACCCCGAAGAATAGTCTCGATACTGAAATATTCAATAATCGATCTTACAAAATGACCTTTTTACACACACTCACCAATGCAATGATAACCTATAAATAATTATCTTGGAACACTGAAGTACAACAAGACCTTCGATCATTTAACAGACTTGCTGACATACTCAAACTAGTAATGCATTCTTATAGCACCAAAGCACTCAAGAAATACAAGATTGAATTGCGTCACTTTTTTTTATATTTGGTTCTTCATAATCATATAAATTTACAAATCACAAACTGCACACCAAATAAAAAAATTGAATACTACACATGGATCCAAGAACATTATAGACATCTTTTACTGTAAATTTTAGACCTGGCCCCATCATGAGACTGCCTGTGATTCTTGGGAACTTCAACCTTGAAATGAATATTAATAATTTTAGGCCTAAATACTAAACTCTGAAATCCCACAACTGTTGCGATCTCAATCGGAAAAGGAGATAGGATCTAGAATATGAGATGAACACTAGCATATTATTGAAGTGCAGTTTGGCCAATTCCAAATATTTTGCATTGTTAATGTATGGCATCCTGATCCTGTCAATTATACATTAAAATATTTGAGATTTAGCATGCACAATAGTGATGACTCTCGTGGGTAACATACTTTCTCTCTCTGCTGGAAGTGACTCGATCAATACTTATCTCCACTCAGCATCTACCAAAAGAAATGGCACATCAAATCGTAGTTCAACACTCCTCACAAGACAAACAACAAAACACACTCACAAAATAAATTTATTCTCACACTTCTACAAAAAAATTAGAAATTCAACACTCCCTGAGATAATTATGTGTAGAGGATCAACTCTCAGTCTCTCACATATTCCTATAAGTCCTCCCATGAAGGAGTCTAAGCCAGAACCAACTCTGATACCATCTTAGAAAATGAGAGAGGGGCCATTACACAAGATTCACACACAAAGAATAGTTTGTATTTCTTAATAGAAAAATGGAGGTTACATATATAGCATGAAGATCACTGACTCCTAGCAATCTAGATCCTAAGAAAGTGGATCTGATTAGCTAAAAACAGTTAACCTACAAACTCACAGTTACAACAGCTGTAAGCATTATCTCATAGTTAACCTAGAAACTCACTGATACAACAGTTGTAAGCATCATTTCTAACATATATTGCTCATCAACGTCTGATGTCAGGAAAGAAGGAGCCCCATGGGCTTTGGAAACTTATTACCTACTTATTATTTGACCAGTTGTTTAGGTAGTGTCACTGTTGTTTTGGCATTGGCACATTTTTAAATGTGTTGTGGCAGTAGCTTACATTTATATACAATCACATACCTTTAAATTTGTAAGATTGGTTGTTTTGGGTTATGTGTAGGAGTGGTATTTGTATTTTCTAATTGTGTATTTTTTTTTCCACTATGGAAGGTGTGCACACATGTACATAAATGTATATTTTCTTAGACTTTAATAGTCAAATAGTTGTGTAGAGCGAGTCTCTTGTTTTGGATATATTTTAATGTCTTTTTAGTTGGGTAGTGAGATTATTATTAACCAATATCTCATATATTGTTTTGGATTTATTTTACTGTCTTTTTAATTGGGCAGTGAGATAGCCATATGTATGTATATACATTCGAGGTTCATGATAGTTTACATCCTTTAACTCTTGCGATCTACCCAAAGTTTATGTGAGATGGAACAATCTATTTAAAGAGCATTTTTTCTTTTCTTGTTTAAATTTAGGGGTTTAAGGATTTGATTTTTTTAGTCAATTTTGAAGTTTTATCTATATTTGGGTTAGAATAAAATGTGGAAAAATCCTTGAGATATGGTCATATATATATATATTTTAGAGAAGTTGTTTATTAAAAAAATTAATTTGTTTTGATGGAAATATGTGTGCCCAATTTTAACCTTTAAAAAAAAAAAATCATTATATCCCTTCATTTTTAAGATTTCAAGTGATGATTATTCCAATTTTGGTATACTATATCCTAATGCAAACCCTTGACCCTCAGGTTAAAATCCACGCAGTATCATTCTAAATCTTCCCCCTGAGTCAGATTGACTCTCTGGTTTCCCCATACGGAATATCACACACACAAGGTGTATTCCAAAACTTACCAACAAATATGATCAGGTCTTTTCTTGTCCTTTCAGGATTTTGGATTTCATGATTTCACGAATATTGTTGTTGAGCCCTTTGCCTCTTCAACCTCCAAAACCTGAAACATCAATGAGGGTTGATTCCTTCAGTGCGTCAAACACACGCCGCTTGTTGCCACTTATTTCGGCTTTCCGGGACATAAGTGATCGACCAACACTCGTTCCTCTTCCGTTATGATTTTTCGATTTCTGAAATTTCCCCTTTTTGGTGAGATCAAAGGTATTTCGAGAATTTATCCAATGATTGACCACTTCCTTGACTTCCATCGCTTATATCCTCCAATTAATGCTTAGGACCCACCTTTCGGCTTTTTCCCTTTCACAATTTTGGGAGTTACGCTAACATGAAACTCTATCTCTTGAATCCCCGAACCTTGAAACCTGATTGGGCCCACTGTTATTGTCCTTCAATATTTCCAAGATTTTTTTTTTCTTTGTCTCTTCGAGATTTCACGACTTGTGAGACCCACAACAGAAAGGTTCCTCACCTCCCGAAATTTCGATCTCCGAATTCCTGAAACCACGCCTCTAATGTGATCTACAACTGAGATCCTCCACGATATGACGACTCTGGATCTTTCGTCTTTTCACGAACCAGGAGTTTGAAACTCTCGATTCCAAATCACTGCCTTCTCGGGTTCCCGAACCCCGAAATGCCGAAATACCGAAACACCACTTCAAAATACTTCGTGTTTCATGACTTCAGGCTTTTCATTGTAAAATACCCCGACTCCTTGTCAACGAAAATGTCGAAACGTCGATCCCCAAAATGACGAAATTCCCTTCAAGGATACTTTGCATCTTGCAACTTTGTCTTTTCAATGCACCATGTCCCAATCCTTTGTCAACAAAACTTTCGGTATGCCGAACTTCGAAATACCAAAATTCCAAAATGATTTAATGACTCAACTGACCAAAATAACCGATCCATGTTGATTCTTGAAACCAAAGTTATGGGTTCACCCAAATCCTAACCACCTTGCAGCTTCACTAGATCCTATGCTCCCCATGATTTTGCGAGTTCTCCTCGGAGAATTCTGATTGTCTGATTCACTCCTCAATGAATTCTACGAGACAAATCGATGTTCTTCCTCCTGAACTTGTCTTTTATGAGATGATTTTGACTTTCGTCTCCCTTTGAATTCTTCAAAGGTACTATCCCTCTTGAACTTTCACTGATGAACCTAAGTCTCCAAGAGGAATTCTGCTCCCACTCCTTGCGGAAATCTTTCAAATAACCTCTAGCTATTTGAGTCTTGAATCCATGCAGTTTTTTCAACAACAGTCCTTCCACATTCACCTTAGTTGATAACCTCTAAGGATTCAACTAGCCAGAACACACCTTGCACGACTCTGTGCTTCACCTGCACTTCTTCTAGTATGAGAACAATGGTATCTCTCCTGAGATTTCTGAGATAAAACTTAGACTTTTGTCAACACACACCTTGCAGACATTTCATTACACTCCTTATAGGAACTCTCAGGATGAGAAACAATTGAAACTCAGTCTTCTCCTCTCTCAGGATTCACATACTTAACATGAAATCACACATTCAACACAACATTGAAACAAATTCATAAATAGATAGAATAAAACAACTGTAAACATACCATTCAGAAAATGTAAACAATAAGCATCATAACACCATGAAAATGAGTCAAAGCTTCATATATTAACCCAAGTATTCATGTACATGGGTTCTTCTCTCTAGCTCTCTGCTACAACTCTCAATGATGATAATGTTCTTCCTCTAATGATACAATAATACAAGGGTGAGGGTGTCTATATTCATTTTCCCTCCTACTCTCTAAATTGTCTAATCTATGAATCCAAATCTACCTACTTTCATTAATTAAGTATAAATGCTTTTACATACTACATATGAGAGCAATGCTCAAGATCTGTTTACAACATCTAAGACATAAATGTAAGTACGCTTCCCCAGCTATAAAATTCATATCTACTTCATTAATTTTTCAAAACATTTCAAAAATGGGCACTAGTGCTTTTCCAGCTATCTTCCGCCTTTTACGTTGCTTGCTTGGCTAGCTTCTTACGATGCTCCTGCATCATAGTCGCTTACTTGAAAATTTTCATGAACTCGTGTTCATGAGATCTTGCATGGTCTGTCCATGCTTATCAATTTCTGCTTCATCTTCCTCATCTCTATAAGGGTAAAAATCCACAACATTGAATATCGATGAGATTCTGATCCCATTGGGTAATTCAATCTCATATGTGTTTGCCCCAAATTTCTTTATGACCTTGCACAGTCCAATCTTTTTCATCTTCATTTTTTTATATGTTCCCCTTGGGAACCTTTCCTTCTTCAAATGCGTAAGAATCAGATAACCAACTTCAAATTGAAGTTGTCACCTGTGTTGATCTGCTCTCTGCTTGTATTCTTGACTTGAACTCTGCAATTGCTCCTTGACTTGGTTGTGAAGCTCTTTCATTCCTTCTACAAAGTCTTCTGCATTAACACTCTTGAATTTAGCTTGTTTCAAATCTTTCAATTCAGATCTCCTCTTGTCTACATTCCATATACAATATGGAATGGACTCTGCCATGTGCTTCTGTTGAGTGAATCATTGTAAGATAATTTTTCCCATGGCAGAATGTGATCCCATTGACTATGGTGTTCAGTCACTAAGCTCCTCAACAAATCTCCCAAGCTCCTATTTACAACCTCTGTATGTCCATCTATCTGAGGATGATATGCTGAGCTAAAAGAAAAACTTGTCCCCATCTTTTTCCATAAGGTCCTCCAGAACTATCTGAAAAACTTAGTATCTCGATCAAAAACGATACTCCTTGGCAAGCCGTGAAGTTTGACGACTTCCTTGAAAAATAGGTTCACAATATGAGTTGCGTCACTGGTTTTCTGACATGGTATGAATTGTGTCATTTTTGAAAATATTTTAACTACCACAAAGATTGAATCAGAGCCTCTCTCTTTTCTTGGTAGTCCCAATATAAAATCCATTCTCACTGCATCCCACGACCTTTCTGGTATGGTTAATGGTTGATATAACCCTGTGTTCTACCTTTTCCCTTTTGTGGGCTGAAAAATCCTGCATCTGTCCACAAATTTCTTAACATTTGTCCTCATCCCTAGCCAAAAATATGAGCCATTCAACTTTGAGAATGTCTTATCATGACTGAAGTGTCCGACCAATCCTCCACTATGTTTTTCCTTCAGTAGGTTCTCCCTCATGGAGCATTTTGGAATACGTAGTTGATTTCCTTGGAATAATAACCCATCCTGGATCATATAATCGGTCCATTGGCTTTTGTCCCTGATAACTGGATTCTCAGATGCCTCATATGCCTCTTTAAAATCTACATCATACCTATACATTTCTTTGAGGTTATCAAAACCCAAAGTCTTGACTCTGAACTCCTACATAAGCAAACATTTCCTGCTCAAAGAATCAACAACATTGTTAGCAGTTCCAGAAATATGCTTAATTACAAAAGTAAAATTATGCATGAATTCAACCCATTTAACATGTTTTTGGTTCAACTTCTCGTGTTGAGTCACAAATTGTAAAGCATAATTATCATTGTACAAAACAAACTCTTTAGGAACCAAATAATGTCTCCATTTCTTCAGCGCTTGTATGACTGCATAGAATTCTTTGTCATATGTTGAGTACTTGATCTTCACTTCATTCAGTTTTTCACTGAAGTATGTGATTGGCCTGTCGTCTTGGCTCAAGACCACTCCAATTGCAAATCCACTCGCGTCACACCTGACCTGGAATGTCTTGCTAAAATCTAGCAAAACTAGAATTGGTTGTTCCGTGATATTCTTCTTCAACAGATTGAAACTCTTCTCTGCTTCTTCCATCCAGTGAAAATATTTGTGTCTTTTCTTCACCGTATCCATCATTGGTGCGCTAATTCCACTGAAGTTTCGAATGAATTTCCTGTAGAAACTTTCCAAACCATGGAAGCTTCGAACTTCAAACACACTCTTCGACGATGGCCAATTCTTAATTGCATATATCTTTTTTTGATCCATCTTCAACTCATTCGCAGAGATAACAAAACCCAAATAAATGAGTTTTGTCCTCATAAATGACGATTTCTTCATATTTATCAACAATTTCTCTTGCTGTAATCTTCTCATTACTATAGCTAAATGCTTTAAGTGCTATGCTTCTGTTTTGTTGAAAATTAATATATCCTCAAGATATACAATGACGAATTTCCCAATGAAATCCTTCAGGACTTCGTTCATCAACCTCATAAAAGTACTGGGTGCATTCATTAAACCAAATGGAATGACAAGCCATCCATACAGCCCCTCCTTCATATTGAATGTTGTCTTCCATTCATCACCTTCTCTTATTTGAATTTGATGATATCCGCTTTTCAAATCAATCTTTGAAAAAAATCTTGCTCCACTCAAGCAATCCATCAAGTTGTCCATCCTTGGTAATGGAAACCTATATCTGATGGTAATCGTATTGATTTCCCTTGAGTCTGTACACATTCTCCAGCCTCCATCTTTCTTTGGGCTGAGCACTATCGGAACAACGCATGGACTCAAGCTTTCTCTAATCAATCCTTTGTCCAATAAGTCCTGGACCTGTCTCTTGACTTCTTCATTTTCCCGTGGCGTCAACCTATATGTTGCTTTGTTTGGTAAACTATCTCCAGGTATAAGATCGATATGATGGCTTATACTTTTGATAGGTGGCAATGAACAAGGTAGTTCATCCACTACTATATCAACAAATTCTCCCAGCAATTCCTATATTTCTTCTAGTAAATCATCTATTCTCGTACTGGTCAAAACAATTTTGGGCTTCCTGACCACAATAAATAGTGTTTTTTCCTTCTTCTTAACCTCATTAAGAAGTTCCTTCCCACTCATGAGAAGTACAATGTTTCTCAACTCTGTTTTCACCTCTTTATCCTTGATTGGCAGCAACATGTGAGTCCTACCATTTTTCTCGAAGGTGTATGTGTTCTTTCTCCCATCATGAACTATGTTTCTGTCATATTTCCATGGTCTACGTAACAATATATGACAAACATCCATGGGAATGACATCACATAATATTTCATATTTATATCTTCCTATTTTAAATTAAACTAAACATTGTTTAGTGACATTTACCTGATGTCCTTTTTGTAGCCATGAAACTCTATATGGGCTTGGATGTACAACAGTTTCCAGCTCCAACTTTTCTACCATCTCTGTATATATGAGATTGTTTGTGCTACCACTTTCCACTATGACCTTGCATACCCTGTACTTGGTTTTGCAAGCTGTCCGAAACAAACTATTTCTTTGGGCTGGGTTCTCTGCCTCCTTCTTTGGCTTCAAGAGAACTTTCCTCATCATCAAAGATCTTCCGCCCTTAGCGTATTCTGCCTCAATATTTCATCCTTGAGCTTTGAAAATGTGAGTTTCACCACCATATTTTTTCTTATCTGGACACTCATAGGATTTATGTCCGATCTTTCCACAGACAAAGCATTTTACTTCACCAGCTCTACCTCTTCCTCTTCCTCTGGCTTGAGGAAAAGTATTCCTATCAGCATACTGCCCTCTCTATGAGATTCCTCCTCTCTCATGTTGAGTTTGAGGTTTCTTCCCCTCTTCTTTATATTTTCGAGTTCTATCTTGGGTAATTGTTTTGCCTCTGGCTTGACTTCTACCTCGACCTATTTGACCTTGCTTTAGGCTCAACCTCTCTTCGTCTTTAAGAGCTATCTGATAAGCATCTTCCACATTTCGAATGGTCATCATGCTCATATCATATTAAATGTCATACCGTAGACCATTCATGTATCTAGAAGCTTTTTCATCATCACTTTCCCGATGACCTCCTCTGATGTTTATCTTGTAAAACTCTTCAGTGTATTCTTTCACTGACATCAACTTCTGTCTCAAATTCTGCATCCTCCAAAATAGAATGATTTGATAATCCTTGGGTATAAATTTCGCTTTCATATTTGCAACCATTCTATCCCAGCTTTTGATTTTCTTCTTTCCCTTGCAGTGTCTGTTAGCCTGCAGTTCATCCCACCATAGTGTTGCATGCCCTTTAAGTCTAGTAATGGCATGTTTGACCTTCTTGTCTTCCTCGACATCCTTATAGTTGAAGTACTTGTCTAGAGCTCTAATCCAGTCTAGAAGATATTCAACATCTATGTTTCCCTCATACACTAGAATGTTCATTTTTTCTCTAGCACCTATCCTTTCAACAACCACGAATAGGTGTTCATCCATAACATCTTCGACTGCAACTTCTTCTTCTTTGTTTCCAGCTTCATTTTCACTGTCAGCCTCACTGATATCCCCGGCATCAAGTGTGCACCTCTGTGTTGTCTCCATGGCATCAAGTCGGGCATGTAACTCATGCATTTATCTTTCTCTTACTGGATCAGGCATTGTCATTGGCCTGTCTCTTCTTCTCAATGGCATGGCTGTAAAATTTTCCCCTGTTCTCTTTGATACAAAAGAAAAGAACTTGTTCTGAGCTCTAATACCACAAATGATGTAGACCCCCGACCCTTGGGTCAAGATCTGTGAAGGATCATTCTAAATCTTCCCCCTGAGTCAGATTGAATCTCTGGTTTCTCCACAGGGAATATCACACACACAAGGTGTATTCCAAAAATGACCAACAAATATGATCGGGGCTTTTCTCGTCCTTTCGAGATTTCAGATTTCATGATTTCGCGAATCCTATTGTCAAGCCCATTGCCTCTTCAACCTTGAAAACCCAAAATGTCAATGAGGGTTGATTCCTTCAATGCACCGAACACACGCCCCTTGTTTCCACTTATTTCAGCTTTCTGGGATTTGAGTGATTGATCAACACTCGTTCCTCTTCCCTTATGATTTTCTGATTTATGAAATTTCCCCTTTTTGGCGAGATCGAAGGTATTTCGGGAATTTCTATGACACTTGACCACTCCCTTGAATTTTGTCTCTTATATCCTCTAATTAATTCTTAGGACCCACCTTTTGGATTTTTCCCTTTCGCGATTTCTAGAGTTGCATTGACATGCAACTCTATCTCCTAACTCCTGAAACCCAGAAACCCGATTGGGCTCACTACTATTGTCCTTCAATTTTTCTGGGACTTTTTTTTTTCTTTCTCTCTTCGGGATTTCACGACTTGCAAGACCCACAGTAGAAAGGTTCCTCACCTCCTAAAATTCAGATCTCCAAATTCCCAAAACCTCACCTCCAACGTGATTTCCGACTGAGATCCTCCACGATCCAACGACTATGGATATTTCCTCTTTTCGCAAACCAGGAGTTTGAAAATATCGATTCCAAATCACTACCTTCTCAGGTTCTCAAACCCCGAAATGTCGAAATACCAAAACACCACTTCAAAATACTTCGCGTTTCGCGACTTCAGGATTTTTAGTGTAAAATACCCCGACTCCTTGTTAATGAAAATGTCGAAACACCGATCCGTAAAATAACAAAATTCCCTTCAAGGATACTTTTCATCTCACAACTTCGGATTTTCAATGCACCATGTCACGATCTGTTGTCAATAGAACTTCTAGTATGCCAAACTCCGAAATATCGAAATTCTGAAATGATCTAAGGACTCAACCGACCAAAATAACCGGTCCACATTGATTCTTGAAACCAAAGAGATGGGTTCACCCAACTCCTAACCACCTTGCAAATTCACTAGATCCTACGGTCCCCATGATTTAGCAAGTTCTCCTCAGAGAATTCTGACCATCTGATTCACTCCTCAATGACTTCTGTGAGACGAATCGATGTTCTTCCTCCTGAACTTGTCTTTTATGAGATTCTTTCGACTTTCATATCCCTTTGAATTATTCAAAGGTACTATCCCTCTCGAGATTTCATTTATGAACCTAAGTCTCCAAGAGGAATTATGTGCGCACTCCTTGTGGCAATCTTTCAAATAACCTCTAGTTATTTGAGTCGTCGACTCTGTGCACTCTTTGCAACAGTAGTCCTTCCACCTTCACCTTAGTTGATAACTTCTAAGGATTCAACTAGCCATCACACACCTTGCATGGCTCTGTGCTTCACCTGCACTTCTGCTGGTATGAGAACAACGATATCTCTCCTGATCTTTCTGAGATAAAACTCAGACTCTTGTCAACGCACAAATTGTGGACCTTTCCCTGCACTCCTTGCAGGAACTCTCAGGATGAGAAACAATTGAAACTCATTCTTCTCCTCTCTCAGGCTTCATATAGTTAACATGAAATTACACATTCAACACAACATTGAAACAAATGCATAAATAGAGAGAATAAAACAACTATAAACATACCATTCAACAAATGTAAATAGTAAGCATCATAACACCATGAAAATGAGTCAAAGCTTCATATATTAACTCAAGTGTTCCTGTAAATGGGTTCTTCTCTCTATCTCTCTTCTACATCGCTCAATGATGATAATGTTCTTCCTCTAATGATATAATAATTCAAGGGTGAGGGTGTCTATATCCGTTTTCCCTCCTACTCTCTAAACTGTCTTATCTATGAATCCAAATCTACCTACTTTCATTAATTACGTATAAATGCTTTTACATACTATAGATGAGAGAAATGCTCAAGATTTTTTTACAACATCTAAGACATAAATGTAAGTACGCTTCCCCAGCCATCACATTAATATCCGCTTCATTAATTTCTCAAAACATTTCAAAAATGAGCACTGGTGCTTTTCCAATTGTCTTCCGCCTTTTATGTTGCTTGCTTGGATGACTTCTTATGATTCTCCTGCATCATACTCCATCGCTTGAAAATTTTCATGAACTCCTATTCATGAGCTCTTGCATGGTCTGTCCATGCTTATGAATTTCTTATTCATCTTCCTCAGCTTTGTAAGGGTACAAATCTGCAACATTGAATATTGGTGAGATTCCAATCCCATCGGGTAATTCAATCTCATATGTGTTTGCCCCTAATTTCCTTATGACCTTGCATGGTCCAATATTTTTCATCTTCGGTTTGTTATATGTTCCCCTTGGAAACCTTTCCTTCCTCAGATGCACAAGAATCAGATCACCAACTTCAAATTGAAGTTCTCACCTGTGTTGATCTGCTCTCTGCTTGTATTCGTAACTTGAACTCTGCAATTGCTCCTTGACTCAGCTGTGAAGCTCTTTCATTCCTTCTGCAAAGTCGGTGCATGGTTTCATTTAGGCATGTCGGTCTGCGAAGGGGCATGTTGGTTATTTTGAGTGCATTGGTTCGTGATCGGGTGAGACACAACCAAAGGAAATGAGGATTCATGAAGGTGAAATTTGTATTGCATATAAAATAAAAAGGGAACACAACCAAGAAGGCATAGTGCGGAGAGAAATATCAACAACAAATATTTTAGGAAGATTCAAACAAGGAGGTTCGAGCTCCCTCAAGGAGCTAAGTAGATGCACATGGGAGGACCTGTATTTCCTTGAGATATTTATATGGACAAATTTGGGGAGACCTTCTTTGGTTTGAGTCTAACAGAAGGAAAGGTGACTTTGGAGTTTGGGGAAGTCTTCTCACAAGTCTGGAGAGGCATGCTATGAGGAAAAACCATAGGTTTGTGTAAAGTATTGTGAGAAAGAAGAAATGGTGAGTATGTTGTGGGCACACATCTCAGACGCACTGCAAGGGTTGTGGATGTTGTTGTAGAAAATGATTCTTAGGGTTACAAACATATGTACAAGTATCTCAAGTAGGTGAGGCGAGTCATGTGACTCTGCCCAAGTTGTAAACTAAGCTTGTAGTGCTCATATTATAATTTTTTCATAATATTAATACTTAGATAGGTGTTAAGAATGTCTTGTGTCACCCACACTATATCTTTGTGTCTCTTTCTTGTTTCGAATGTTCATGGATGTATGATTAAATGACTCATTTTTAAGTTGTTAAGAAATCGTCTAAGTATATAGGTGAATTGCATTATAGAAGGATTGTGACTTGCACGTAACATAGAATGGAGTTTGGGTATGCTCTGGGTGAAGAGGCTAAGTCTGAACGAAGTATTCTTGGTGTTTCCAAGTAGCCAAGTGAGAATCATTGCGATGATGCACTTTCTTATTAGGTGCAAGATCGTAAGTTTTGGTGAAGCATAGTTTGGGGACGTGACAATTGGGATAATAATCTTGTGAAATAGATGCTTTATTTTTCCTAGAACAAAAAAGTGGCCTCTTTACAATTAATTTGAAGGTGCAAAAAATATTACAAACCTCCACTAATCCTTGTTTCAACAATGCAATTGCCATTAAGATTGTAATGGATGCCAATTCTAAGTTACTTATATGAAGATACTTCTTCAAGTTTCTAATTATCACGAACAAACTTAGAGCATGTGACATTCTTAGAATCGATGATTATTATGTTTTTTTTATCAGTATTCATAGTCACTACAAAGTTAGTGCAAAAATATTTACAAACTTTAAGTTTCTTGTCGAGCTTAAGAGAATTCCTTGTTAAAAGAAATTTTTTATCCTAATAAACGAGAAGGAGGATGACTATTAATGTGACTGTAGTTTCCATTATATTCTTCCTTTAGGCAATATTCTAATTTTTCTAGTACATAAATTAAAGAAAAAAGTAGGGGACAAAGGACATTCTTTCTTGACCTCCATATCACAATTAATTTCTTCCAACAACCCTTGCTTATTTTAAATTTGGAAATGACTATCTCATATAACCTTATTATTACAGTGAAGGGGGTCTAGCTCAGGTGATAAAGAGGAGACATTTCTATACTCTCAAACAAAAGTTAACATTAATGAAAAAACATCATCATCATCATATCTAATTATTTATATTATAATTATATTTTTGTAAAATATAAAAAAATAACATTACACTTTGATCACTATGTCTCCAAAATGTTTTTTCAAAACAAATAAAGATAGCATGTTGTCAAAAGAAATAAAAATTTAAATATCTGTGCATGTTACAGTCAAGGGGGTCTAGCTCAGGTGATAGAGAGGAGACATTTCTATACTCTCAAACAAAAGTTAACATTAATGAAAAAACATCATCATCATCATTTCTAATTATTTATATAATAATTATATTTTTGTAAAATATAAAATAATGACATTACACTTTGATCGCTATGTCTCCAAAATGATTTTTCAAAACAAATAAAGATAGCATGTTGTCAAAGAAACAAAAAATTAAATATTTGTGCATGTTATATACACTTTATTTTCTTTAAATATTTCAATTGTTGAATGTTGACTTAACTGGCGATACAAATGATCAATACTAAAATGTTTGAAGTTAACAATGATTATGTCATGTTATGCCATATATGTTCTTATTATCACAAAATTAAAGATGGAGGTCATTCCTAAATTAAGTGTGGAGCATGTCATAAATAATGTTTACTTCATGACATGGCATATATATGTTTTTATGTATCGAAAAATTAAAGGTGGAACTTTTCTTATTTATTGTGATAAATTTGTAATGAAATTTTTATTTCATGTTTTTATATATCAAAAAATTAAAGTAAAGGTCGAGCTTGTCTTATTAATTGTGGGGTAAATTTGTTAATTACATTTTTACTATCATAGAATATAGTTTCATATCATAAATAATATTCATATCACAAAACCATAAAAATTAAATCTTTAATTAATATAATTAATAAACAATTTTTTAAGACAATTATTGGAAACACTTATTAACTAAAACATAGAAAAATAAAAAATCCAAACTATGCTTTAACAATAGTGTATACATATATAAAGAGGGGATTCCACATACAATCAAAGTTGAATAAAAGATCATTCATATATTTTGGTTGAGAAACTTTGATGGACTCTTTGATTAATTCTACAAGATTCCATTTGTTGATTCACATATTTTCTGATTTTTAATATGTAGAATATGTGTTTTTGGAAAAGCAAGAAATGAAAAAGAGAAAAAAATTGCAAGTAACAAGTATAAAGTAAAATTTAATCTTATAACAATTTTTAATGACATTAAACAAAATTCAAATATCTACTTCCAATCATTTTCTATTGTATTAATATTTTTATTAGGTATAGATTGGTTTAAGAAATATTATAAACCAATAATTTTATACTTGTGTTTTTTTCATTACTAACTTATTAAATTGTATGCATGAAATTTCTTAAAATAAATTCTTAATAAAAATAAAAAATTGGTATCAATATAATAAAACTAAATATAACACTATTATGTTTTTTTTGCATCAATTTTTTTAGTGATATAATAATAATAATAATAATAATAATAATAATAATAATAATAATAATAATAATAATAATAATAATAATAATAATAATAATAATAATAATAATAATAATAATAATAATAATAATAATAATAATAA
>ML796889.1:29769-48313 GCA_009831015.1 Picea engelmannii
TAATAATAATAATAATAATAATAATAATAATAATAATAATAATAATAATAATAATAATAATAATAATAATAATAATAATAATAATAATAATAATAATAATAATAATAATAATAATCATCATCATCTACTTTTATTGTTACTACCAACTCAAATATCAAATGGGTATATGAGACTCACTTCTTTGTGGAACATGTTCTTAACCATTAGATTCACTAATAAATTATTCTTATTTATTTTTAAAATTGTGTTTATAATATTAAAGCCCTAAAATATATATCTATATATAATATTAGTACTATTTTTAAAAGTTTTCACCGTAAAGCAACGATTTGACTGGTAAAGTCTATGGAGGTATGCATACCCTACCCCCCTTTGGATTTGAACTTGTGACCTCTTAAGATAAAACACATGTTCTTAACCATTAGGCCCACTCATACAATAGTTGAACAAACTAATATGCAAAGGACACCAGTAATTAATTTCCATCACTAAAATTTTAAAAGACTCATTTTCAAAGATTTGCTTTTTATAAACGTAATTATGACATCCTTGGAGCTGATTTATTCTTTTGAAAGTCATTACCAAACCAAATTTTAAACACCCCATATTGCCAACCATTTCATTAATGTGCATATGAAGTTATAAAAAAAAATTAAACCTTTAACTTATAAGAGTTCACATAAAGATAAACAATAAACTTGTAAGTATTATGTGGAGACTCGTAATGAAGTTTGACTATAACAACCATTTCATTAATGTGCATATGAACTTATAAAAAAAAATTAAAAAAAACCTTTAACTTATAAGAGTTCACATAAAAATAAACAATAAACTTATAAGTATTATGTGGAGACTCGTAATGAAGTTTGACTATAACACTTTGAACTGTGAAATGCAACACACATAGATAGACCAAAATTGCAAAGTAGATGGACCACAATGTAACAATATCATCTTTGTACTGCATAGATAATCTATATCGTATCTGTATTTCATAGGTAATCCATACACAATAGGTTAATCCTATCCATCCTCCCTCCACGTGTCTTGCTCCCTTCTCTGCAATTGTTGCACAAAGTTCAAGAAGAGGAATGTCCTCCTCTAGAAAATTGGATAAACACTCTCTTAAAATTGGAAGAGATAAGGATGCGGGCAAAACAAAAATTTGATCAACACCAACAAATTGTAAAGAGTTGGTTCAATACAAGTTCATCCTCTAAAATAAATTTGAACATAGGGGATTTGGTCCTCAAATGGGACAAAGCACACGAGAATAAAGGAGAATACACCAAGTTCCAAAACCTGTGGTTGGGACCTTTTGTCATTTCTAAAAAAATGGGTCCTAGTTCTTTTAGTATACACAACCTAGAGGGACAACCAGACACTTTTCCAGTGAATGGATAATCCATGAAAAAGTACTTCACTTGAGAAAATCAGACCCACCCCCTTGTAAATATTTTAATTTACATTTTTTTTTTGGTTCTTTTCATTTTGTGTGATTTTTTATTTTTTTTGGAAGATTTTGTCTGAATCTTCAATTCATAATTTAAGGGAATTGTATCTTTCATTAGAAGCAATTGATAAATAGTTCAAGAATCTGAACAGTAAATCCTAAACTCGGATCAATGAAGGTAAGTTTTATGTCTAGTCAATGTTCCCTATTTTTCATTGAAATCACAGGAAAACATATGATCTTTAAAAATGTCTAACGTCATCTCTGGTTTAATGAGAAAAATTCATAGTGATTTCCCATTCCAGAGATGATTTCTTAACTGAAATATTAATGTCCAAATTATGATGAAATTCGTCTAAAATATTGATCCTATCATTGCCTGGTTGTTAAATCTTCAGTATCACCCCGATCTCTTGATATCACAAATTTTCTAAAAATATTATAAACATTTTTTGGAGTTGGAAGCACTGTAATGTGTGGGAATTGTGTGTAAACACATTGGGATTATGAACAGGTCTACTGGCAGCGGGTAAATGCACACATGATACCAAGACAACTTTGTCAAGGTACTGAATATGCCTTCTAGTAGCAAAGCAATGTCGGGTTCGAAGATCCTCAGGTATGCCTTGAAAATTAGATCAGATGTCATGATGATTTTATCAGAAATGGACAACTCTTGGATGGGATATGAGTACCAGAGTGGGTTAAATGACTTCCCTGTCGAGGCTATAGATTCCTGCTGGCAGCAGTGGCCCTGTCAGTGATATTGGAGTTATGTGTGTAAACATCGTTACCCATGTGATCAAAACCAGATACCAGATTACATTTTTGGGACAAAAATTCACCCAATACTATGACTGCTATTTTTTCTGAGTTATTGTCGAAATTCTTGATCTGTCATTTAATTGTTTCTAATAATTATTGCTAAGTCATTTTTTCCTTGACATAAAGTTCAAATGATGCAAAGATAACTACTTCGCCCAACGTGTCGCCATTTTTGGCAACCAACAATCAAAGTTTATCATGGTTAAATGTCATTGCCAAGGGATAAAGTTTTTTGTAGTTGCTTCCTTCTCCTAGCAAACATTTCTATATTTTTGGGCTTTGAGAAGATTCATTGGCCTAGTTGTGTGTAAGACTTCATCTTTTTTAATCTATCGTTTGTTTTGTTCAATTTCATGACTAGAATCATGAATTTAGAACACAATTTGGTTTGAGTGGCCATCATACAATTTGTGATTTTTTTATTTCTTTTGTAAGTGGGATTGTACCTAAAGGGCATCTATATTTTTATAAACCTAAAATTTTGTAAGCTTATATTTTTCATTTGTTGATCCATTACCATAACATTTGAGTTTTCCACCTTCGGATATATGACTTAGTCATTTCTATCTTTGATTATATGGCTTTTACAGTTTACATATGCTTGACTGTGCAGCTAGTAGAACTTTGCATTAAATTCAAAATATGAATCCTATTCCTACCAGTTGTATAACAATATTGTCATCCTAGTATAGGAATGACACACATAAATTCCACATCACCCTTTGTCCTACATAAATCAGGCTTGCATTCATTTTTTTAAGTGGTAATTTGTGGTGTTTGGGGTTTGGCATTCATTTCACAGAGTGGTCTCTTGTTCTGTGCATTCTATGGTTACTTCCCACTCAAAGCTCCAAATGTTTGTTATGGTAGCCTCCCGAATACTTAGGTATCAGGTTCCTCCCGATTATGCAGACCTCTTCCTACTTTTCGTGTGTTGGAGAACACAACCCACCTCTCGCTACCCTTGTTTTTTATATGTGAACATATCAATGAAACTCATGGTAAGAGTCGAGCCCAATGGTTCACAATCCCTCCTCTCTCATGACGATTTCATGGATGACATTTTGGCGTATGGATGGGATGGTTTCATCAGATGGTTTGAGGGTTTTGACCTTGTCGTGGCCCAAGATTTCACTCAGAAATTTGATGGCATCAGGGACAATATTAGGGATTTGCAGCTAGAGGTGACAGAGAGTTCCATCGCAGAAGCTACATGACTATCTGAAGAGGGATATTGATGGTTCAAAAATTCCAAAATCGAAGGCATGCCCTGGCATTTACTCATGGCCTCCAAGAAATCATTTTGTTTCCCAAAAAGTACATCAATTTCTCTTTTCAAACCATAATGGCATGGATTGATCTTAATGTCGAAGTAGTTTATTACCTTTGAAGGTAGATATGGCATGGTATTCTTGTATCATGTCCGCTTGGTCATGGTTTTTCTAAGTTTCAAGTTGAATGTGCCTTTTTATCTGCATAGGAGTTTATATAAAATGGATAAGTTCTATCAGAGGAAAAAATTAAACCCACAATCAAGCCTGTTTCACTATGGCCTCATCCGAATCCTTGTGGTTTTGCATCTATCTAAGACTAGGGATAGTTGGGGAAATTTCTTGTATAGGAATAATTTTTCCCTACTTGAAAATGAAATAGAATCACCTCTCCATCTCAATGAAAACCCCAATCCCTGTCGATCTAAACCTACTATTGAAAACATATGTGTTAATACACAAGAATATCATGTGTCAACCGATCAAACCTTTGTTTCTATTCGAAAGCCATCGGGAATGAAGCCATGATGCAATTTCATGCCCAAAAAGTCATTGTAATAGGTTTTAGATGTGTTAAAAGACATGATTCCTATTGTTACTATTCATGAGCCGATTCAAGTTGTTTTAAACAAATCAATTGTCAAGAAAAAGGGCAAGCATAAGAAATAAAGTAGTCCAGATGTGAATTTTATGAATAACAGGCCAGGCCAACTCCTATCTAGGAAATTGAGAAATCAACAACGTGGTAATGAGAAATCGACCCTAGTGATTGAGATCGATGATCATTTTGTTGAAGATGACATCGATAATTTTATTGCTCAAGAGGATGTAGATGACCGATTTCTGGGAAACGATATCAATACTGATGCCATATAGTTCGATTTAGTTTCTAATCTCCCACCATTCCTAAAGAACCAAGAGGATTTCTATGGTATAGAACATAATCCGAAGGAAATTACAGGATAGACTAAATTTCCCTCTACAAAATAGACTCAACCTCTACCTACTATAGAACCAGTTCATTATGAAAATTGTCTTGATTGGGTTGATAGATATTACATGGATATACCCTATCTCCAATAACAATTAAACCAAATGGTATAATGAAACTCATTGCTCGAGAGGGAGAATGACAGATTTAAAGCCTGTGTTTGATCAAACACTCATAGGGAAAACAAGAGGATTAAATGAGCTGACAATGTAATTATTAAAAACTCAACGAATTTCAACACCAACATAAATTTAGATTTATCAGATTCTTCTTTATCAAATATCTGAAATGGTAAATATTAGTTTTTATTTTTGTGATTTGATTCTATTTGAGAAACAATAAATAGATTCACTTCTGATTTTGTTTTTATTTTGAGACTAGCTACAGAATCGAAAGATTTTGTAGCAAGTCTATTTTAAATTATTTATTTCCATTATTATCTAAACTTTGATTTCATTTTATGTTTTCAGGTAAGCAACAACTTATGATGCTATGTTTAAGGAAAATGAAGCATGATTTAAAAGGTTCAATAGCTTAAGTAATTTCCCATTTTTGAAAAAACAATGTCATTAATGTAATTATTTTTTATGTAAGGACTCATACAAGAGTATTCCTTTTGTTATTATATTTTTGCAAAACAAACTTATTTTTAGGTATCATCCTCTATCTTGTATGATAAGAAGTAAAGACATGTTTAAATAGTTTTTTTTTTATTAGTTTTGAAAGGAGACGCTTTTCTGGATCACATAATGGACACATAATTTTGGAAGTAATATGGGAAAGTAGTTTGTTGTTGGATTTAGACCCTATGTAAACTTTGCAATGTTTCTTTCATTGTATTCTCCTATTATTTCTATGTTATTTGTGTTGATTTAGATTTAGTCTTTTCTTCACATGATATTTTATATCGTTGATTATTTAAATGATGTCCATGATTTGTTGGTCTAGTTTGTACCTATGATTGAACAATCATTTAGTTATTTATGAGTTTACATATGATATTAAATGGTTGATAAAATCATTTTCGAGGACTGATATTTCTTTCGTCCTCAACTATTGGTTATCTTGAGGTCACAAGATATTTAATTGAGTATCATTTTTTTGTTATAGATCCACTCCAAAACATCAAACACTTCCTTGAATTTCTTCAGGAAGTATTAGGATTGTTTATGTCATAGGTTTCCACTTAATATAGGACAAACAAGATCTCACACAACATAGAGAGTTGAACTTAGTGTAATTTTGTTAGTATATGTATTGCTTTCTTTTATTTAGAATTGTTTGTATATGAATGAACAATGAATGCATAATTCATACGTTGATTGGATTTGTCTATTTTTGTGTTATCATCACAATCATATTCATTCAATATTTATTAGTTTAATGTTTTTTAAACATTAGAAAGAGTATTTTTCATATTTGATCTTGTTAAGAAACTTTATCCTAAACAATTATTTTCGCAAGATTTTATTTAAACCTTGTAAAATGTATATACTCTTTAGTTGAACATTTTTAATTAGTGTGTCGATTGTTAGAATCTCATTTTAGTTAGTTTATTTCTTTTCACTGTTTTTAGGATCCTAGTTGGCTAACAAGGCCATAAAACCAATCAAGTTAGATCATACCAAATAGCTTGGGTTAGATCGACCACCCCAGTCCATATGTCCTTCCCATTGACGATGTGTCATAAACGCCCATCAACATATTGTTCCTTCATTCCCACAAATACATTAAGGACATGGCACCATAATTCCATCACCCACAAGCCTCCTAACCTAAAACCCCCATTATTCTATCCAGGATCCACCCTCATTAACCATATGGACCACTATTGACCATAGTGGACCATAGTCAAGAATGGGTGACCATCGTTGAACATCGTTGATATAGTAACCCACTCATACATGACTACCTATCCCATATTGACACAGACTGAATAAAGTGTAAAAGTGACATTAACAATTACGCACTAGTGCACCTCAATGTCATTAGACACACCGTAGTAGGGTAAATAAAAAAACTACCAAATCAATTTTCATTGTCACAGTGCATCTTGTGCTTCCAAACTCTCAAGAAAGAATTAGTTCTCATCGTCCTTCAAAAGACACCCTATTTCCTATGCTCTACATTGACTTGAATAACCCCATTCGTATATTCCTCTCAATGGTGAAGCCATGCCTCCTTAGGACATAAGATATCAGGTAAATTGCTTATTACCTTCATATTTGAATTTTCATCTAATCAAAATTTGAATTTTGTTAGGGACCTATCCTCCCTAACCCCTCATGTAGGTAGAATACTATATTTGCCATGTAATAAAATCTGACATTAGTTTATAAAGTCTATTAAATAAATGAGAAAAAGTCAATGTAAGAAGACTTAATAAAATATTTTGATTTTAGAAAGATCTTCCTCTAGAACGTTCTTTCGAAGATATAATTAGTACAAATAAGAGTAGAAGGAATGATAAGTTTTGTCTCGAAAATTATTGTAATAGAGTGTTGCTCTACTAGAGGTTTCCCCCTCAAAGACGCAAGTGAACATTGTTTCCTATCAATAAAGGTATTATTTTGGTGGTGTGGTTTCATATACTTTGGGATTTCTTTGTTATTTTCTGCAATGTCTCTATTTTTCAGCTATTATACTAGATATGGTACCTTACAAGTGGCATCAAATCACTTTCCTTAGTAGAAAATTGTGGGTTATATTTTTTCGGGGTAGAGATGTATTCTGACATCTTAAAGCTACAAAGATCTATCATTAAATGCATAAATCCATGGTAGGGGAAACATAAACGTAGAAACTACAAGTGGTACTTAAGCGCACATTGTTGGCCACCCTTGTAACCCCTATAGGTACCCCTTCGAGTAGTAGCACATTGAGAAACACTTGTATACGAATCGACCTAGATACCCTGAAGCCCTCCATAGAGAAACCAATTGGTCACCTGATTGTTGTAGTGCCACCTAGAAAAGCACTCAGGAAGATACTCTATAGTACCTGGGTAGTTGGGTAGTATGGTTAAAAGCACAGTCTAGCCTCCTTAGTTGGTGCCCTAAGATATTGGGTTGAGTAATATTGTTAGTTGGGTGCACATATATCAGAGAGTTATAGAACAGGTTAAACCATTGTCTGTATAAACACTAAATACCCTAACGATTGGGATGGAAATATAAATAGAACAAGCACAAACTATTACCATGCAACTTTACCTCCCACATTATGGTTGCAAAATTACTGCACATTTTTTCCTGTCAAGAATTTGGGCCTTTCAACACTGCAGTATTATTCAAATCGAAGTATAACTCTATCGGAGTATAAATTTTGTTGAAACCCTTATTCAAAACCTATCCCATTGGATTATTCTCCTCACCATGATCATAGTGGTACCTTCTGTTGTAGGAAAATCTCCCTGCAGACAGGTAGATTGCCTCAAAGAGCTAGACCCTAAACTCTACGACATAAAGTGATTAACGTGGACACTGACTTCCTTTCAAATCCATACAAACTAATACATGAGAAGGAAAGATAATAGAAGTACCTCTTTATCGATGTTTGTCCCTGCACGCTCTGAGTTGAGCTCCAATCTCTCGCTCCTCGATGAGTCCTGTAGACAAACAAAGGATGACCGCTTCCTACTCTATTCATATTAGCTTGAAAATAGATCTATTTATCAATGATAATTTTATGTAAGATCAGACACAAACTAGAAAGAAACAGGCCAAGCGTGTCATATTAATGAGAATAATGACAACAGTACTTACAATTGTAGATGCGAATGTGTCAACTTCGTCAAGTCCCCTTTTGTCTAACCCTTGCTCGAAAGATCCACAACCTGGATGATAGCAGCTTCACTGATCACTCTCCTTTGATTGGTTGTGTGTTTCCTATGAGATCATAGGTTTCATGCTAGCAATTCTTCCCCCTTTTCACCATGATAGAGCCTGCTTATATAGATTAATAAAGGCTTAACCTCTTGAGTTATCTTTAGAACAAGTTGAGGAAATTTCTCCTTGGATCAAGGATCTCTTGATGGAACCAAGAATTTGAGTGCAACTACCTTATAAACTCAAAAGATCCTCCCCTTATTCCTCTCAAAGGCCCAACCACTACCTCAAATTAGATAGCGCTCCCTCAAGAGGGGCATCGGGGCGCTATAACTCTCCCTAAGAGGCTCAATGGGAGCGCCAACGCTCTAAGGATGGGTAGCGCTCCCTCAGACAAGTGGATTGTTGTTATAACGCTCCCCAATAGTTTGTGGTTGAGCACCAACGCTCCTAAGGATACCATAGGGGAGCGCTCTCCTTCAAAACCTTTGTTTAAGATCTCCTCTCAGGTGATAAGAGATCCTTGACTTCAGTTAATCATTTTCCTTCCTCGAAATCAAGTGTCTGAGTTATTCTAGATGTATTTTTGGTGTCATCATCATGGTAGTATGCTTTGTTTGATGTTTGCGACACTTGTGAATGCCATGTGACACTTGTGACAGTTGAGAGGATCATGTGACACTTATGACACTTATCGAAGTGAGCAATATTGAGGTGTAACAGATTGCCCCCCAAAGTATGAAGTTAGAAGATGCGAATGATAAATGAAATGATTTGTAGACGTTCAAGCAAGGGTATAGACTCGGAGAACCTTATGGAAGCTACACACAAACATCCAACAAATATCATGACATATTTCAAAACCCAAGGCAGGCATACCTATGCTTGGGTGATCAAGACTTACAAGATATGGCTGCCATAAAATACGCTGCGGATCCATAATTGTATTGATGAAAAGGTATATCAACCAAGAATACAATGTGGATCTATACTCTGATGACCTGGACTGATCGTAGCCATGAAGAATACACAGTGGATCTACAAGATGACAATACATAGCCACGACCAATACAAAGTGGATCTATGTAACAATGTATGTATCATTCGTCGAAGAGAAACTCCTTCGCAACCTAGGTAAAGCATATATCAAAGTGGTCACTCAACCCAGGGTCTTCTTACTAATGCTAATATGGTACAATTCTAACCATGTGAATAGATGTCCTGATGTCGAACCTGGTAGAAACCACTTGATTACCAGTTGATGGCGTGAACCATTAACAAGTGCGAGGGAGATCACCATTAATGTCAATGATTCCCAAGGTACCTTAGTACATTCCAGTGAATGTGAATAGATGAGCTGAGGTCGAACACCCGTGGAATCATCCGATCAGAGGTCAATGATGTAAACCTACTGTCGAATGTAAGGAGGCCTACCATTGAGGCATGCAGGTCCCAAAGTACTAATTGGTTTCTAAGCCTGATTCCCGGATAATGTATTGAAGTCGACTGCAATAGACTCGTCAAGGGAGGTACTTGATGTATCCCCCATCAATGACATGAAACAGACATAGAGATGTAATTGGCAGATCAAATGGACATGGACTGACACAGGTTTTGAGGCAAGATATTTGGGATGGCTGACTCTCGAGGTAGATACTTCCCTTGAACACTGAGGCACAACAACAGAAACATGACATGGACCAAAACTACGCAGTGGATACTGTGACTTGCATCGGGTGACCTAAAGGAGTGAAAGGAACTCAAAGGATTGGCTCAGTGAAGAGGTTCAGTGGATTATGATGCGTGCAAATGACAAAGTGTCATGTTCAAAGGCGACTCTAAGAATTGCAAGATAATATTCTCAAGAGACTGCTTGGCTTGCTCCTTTCAATTTTTTCCCCCATCTAGATAGACGAGTACCTCTTTTTGATTTAATGAGCTCGAGGAGGATAACACATGCTCGATATAACTCACCTTCGGTAAGTTCCTCTTCCTTTGTTTAATGAACCGGAAGAAGGGATCGGTCCCGTATGGGCCTGTCGATGTGTGTTTTAACGAGTCCAAAGACAAAAAACTCGAAGGTTTTTCGGGATTATAGAATTTGGAAAAACACTTAAAAGAGAACTCTCTCAGTTCCTTTTTCATACAGTATTCTAACGAGACCGAAAAAGAGATAAACTATCACTCGAAAGACACCCTTTCCAACCTTTTAACGAGCATGAAAGGAAGCAAGATTACTCGACAATCTTTTCATATTTAGAGAGTCTAAAAAGAGTTTAAAGATAACTCCAGGGGGGTTCCTTTTTCGTGTGTTCATGTATCCGTATGGGTCTAAAAAGGAGATAAAATTTTACACGGTTGCGTTCTCATATTTTCGAGCTCGAGAACGAACTAAGACTATGCTCATAAGCACGACAAGGTAAATAATCCATCAGAACTGCCAGGAAACCTGCGATGCCAAAACTACAAACCATGGGTTTAGTGAAGCCATTACATTGTTAGAGAAACCCATAAATGACTATACCTTATAAAAAATGGAAATTTATAAATAACAATACAATGAAAATTACATTTACCATTTCATTTTGGACAAGGATTTTGGAGTAGTGGATATTCTCATTTTGAGGTGGATCTTTTTTTTCTCGCTGTCAGAGCTACGGTTGACTGTTTTTCTTGCCATTCAGGCCAGGTAGATATTCATCTCTCCTTATTTCAATTACATGGTTTAATATTCATTTTCATAGCATCATTTAATTTAAAATATGAAGCCCTAAGTTGCCCCAAAAAGATCAAAATTGGCCTCTTTTAAAAATGATAGAAAAAGGGGATTCTTTTTGCAAAAACATTCTAGAAGGGTATGGCCAAGATGCCAACGCCTCAATAGCTGATTGGATGGGTCGTTTTTGGCAAAGAACCCATAAAAAAATCCCCACATATGCCCACACATCCATAAAGAAATTGTTTTCATTTAAAAACGTTTCATTGTTGTATGATGAATATTGAATGGGTAAGAGAGGGAATGGTGCTTGTAAAAGAGGTTGTAGTCACTTTAAATGATGTGGGCATTAGATTTCATGTTTTTTTTAGATTTCTTTTGAAAATTGTCAAAATTACCAAAACGTTGAACTAATGAAATTCTTTATTCTTTTGTTTTGTAGGTGATTTCGGCGACCATGATCGAGTGGAAAGAACGAGAACATGAGATGGATAACTTAGCTTCCTTGCAGAGTCCTCACACATGGGCCGCATTGCAAGCTTGTGGCTTACTAAAATTCTTCAAATTGCAAAAAATGAAGAAGGATATTTTGTTGCTTGAGCATATGATCGGCCTATGGGATGTTGCGGAGCAAGGACTCCGGATTGGCACACAGCTTCTAACCATCAAGTTAGAATATGTGTATTTCTTGACTGGCCTCTCAAAAGGAGGGGTTCCCATATCTTTTTCCAGGTAGAGGGCGCTACCTGAGCAAGAGGATGTGTATCTGGCACGTCACTGTGTCCCAGGAGCAAGGCTGGTAGGGGGTAGAATCCCTATCAAGGATATCTGAGAGCTACCCCTCCGGTCCATACTATTTTCCATCACGAGCATGATAGGAAGTACTAGCACACATCTGGCATCAATATCAAAGGTGGATTATGGTGTTCAGTGTTTGGAACCAACACTGTTCAACTAGAGTGCAGGGTTCCTTCGAAATGTGAAGGAACAGGTTTCACGGTGCAAGATGGGATAGAAACAGTTTGGTTATGGCTCTTTTCTGGTCTCATTTTTTCTAGAGAGAATCCCCCAGATGCAACCTCAGATAGCACTAGCGGTGCGAACAGTGGATGAACCAAGGATGGAGAGGTGGACTAGTCTGTCTCTGAGGCTAGTAGCAGAGTGAGAGTTCTGTTTCACTAGCGATTTCTTTGCTTATCTAAGAGGGAAATATCTCTAGATAGAGGACTTCCCGTATGCTGAGGTAGATTTCCATGGGAGCATGGATTTGATTTTACACGTGGGGGAAGACTGGGACGCTTCAGGTAAGAGACTGAGCAACACCTTGTCTATTTTTTTTTTTTTTAAGTTTTTGATGTATATATATATTTTTTGGGTATGTAGAAGATTTTTTTAACAGATGTATTGTTTTCAACATGCAGATAAGGGAGCAGTGCGCCCGACCGATATACCAATACCAGGACGTCGCAAGGGCATTCCGGTTGCAGCATATCCGATAGTACCAGTGATAGGTCTCCGGGAGGTTGAAAGAAACCTCCAAGGCCTCACGATGGGCATTCCTCCTCTATGGAGGGGAGAAGTGCCTTTACATCTATAGAGGCACACTGTGGGAGTACCAGAGAATATAAATTCTCTACTGAGGCACGTAGTGCACGTGGTGATGTGTTACTTGCAACAAAATGTAGTGCGTGGAGATTATAGTTTCTCTGGTGATCGTATTTATGCCTTGTCAGGTGGCGTTGTATGGGTGTAAAGACCAAACATTTTGCTCTTCTACATACTTTTTGATGTAATAAAAACATTTCAGTCATGCCATATATATGTATATATATAGTTTTGAGTTTTTTATAGTGCCAAATGATTTGTACATGATGATGTCTGTGATGTGTTTTAATTTACATGTGATGTACAATTTTTCTTTCCTTAAATCTTATATGCGGGCGAGATACCGGTCCATGATGTAATTAGCTAACGAATATGAAACACTATTAAGTTCTCTTGGAATGTGTCTATATTCAATGTAATCAAACATTCGTTCAAGACGGAAAACTTGTAGGTGGAGACGTAGCAGGATAGGACTACGGATAGCGCAGATACGGTTGATATGATAGACCACGAGTTGGGAGTCTAAGTAAACAATGATATGGGAGATACCTAGGGAGGAGGCTTGGGTCAATAGTTTGATGACAACATGATATTCTACCATGTTGTTGGTTTCTGGTCCTAAGCAGATACCTCCTGAACGCATCACCTCGTCAAATTGGTAAATAACCCATGCTGCCAAAGCAATGTTTCGGGTATGTTGACTGGAGCCATCCGCAAACCCAAAAAAGATAGGAAAGGATGTCATCTATGCATGAAAACACAAGCACATTCATGAGTGGCAGTGGTAAAGACTTGAGCATGTGAAATAAAAAGACACACCAAAACTACGATACAATAATGTAAAAAGTACCCATGCTGGGTAATCTAAGAATAGTATTTTTTAAGGTACAACCCATTTCGGGGCTCTCCTAGCGAAATTCCATCATGATCTACTAATTCATAGGCACCTCTGTGTAGGACACACTTCATGATGTAAGGAACATGCCACAGAGGTTCTAACTTACCTGTTCCCAATTTATTGTGAGCTTGGTCGTAAACGAGGACTAAGTCTCCTTCTGCAAAAGTCTGAGGGTGGACATATTTGTCGTATTGACTCTTAATTCATTTCTGCTATGCCTCATTAATGAGAGCAACATCAAGACATGTTTCATTCAGTTTGGATAGATACAAGAATCGTTCTTCTTCAGTAGAAGTATGGGGCAGGAGTTCTACTTTAAGTTTGAGTGATGGAATCTCACACTCGATTGGTAGAACGACCTCAATGCCATACACCAACTGGAAAGGTGTGAATCGAGTTGAGGTTTTCACAGAGGTGGGATAAGCCCCGAGAGTAGAGAAAAGTTGTATATGCCACGATGTGTTGTTTTCCCCTACCATGCATTGGATCATAGTTTTTAGGACTTTTTTGATGGCCTCAACTTGTTCGTTGGCCTGAGGGTAGTAAGGGGATGAGATTTCATGGTGAAAACTCAATTTGACATGTAATTCACTTTTCATCTGGTTCTTGAAGTGTGCACCATGATCAATGACAATGGCACGTGGTACACCAAAACGAGTTATGATATGGTTGAAAAGAAACAAAGCTGCGGTACGACCATCGTTCAGGAAGGTAGTATTGGCAGCCAATTCAATTTTTTCTATTGTCCTATAAGCTGCCTACACCTTTTGTCTTCTGAACTTCAAATTGTCGTCACATTTTTCAAATAGACGATATTTTCATTTCTTGTGACACTTGCATTTTGTCTCCATTAAGTTTTCACGACTGTAAACGTGAAAGCTTCTCCTGTCGAGGTTACATTTCGATCACTATCTGAATTGCTGTCATCTTTTTATCGATATTTTTCATGGCATTTACCTTTGGTTTATCGTTATGTGGCTGAAAATATTTTTAAACTATGCTCATTGGACATTTTTATATGGATTTCATAACTTAATTTTATTAAACTTATGAGGCATTGAGCATATAGATTTATATTTTTTGTGACTTGCCTAGTCATTGAATTGCATAGGGGTTGTGATTTATTTTTGTTTCTATATATAAACGATCCTTATGATAATCTTTTTATAGCTCTT
This sequence comes from Picea engelmannii, assembly GCA_009831015.1. Classification (NCBI taxonomy): domain Eukaryota; kingdom Viridiplantae; phylum Streptophyta; class Pinopsida; order Pinales; family Pinaceae; genus Picea; species Picea engelmannii. The sequence goes on from ML796889.1 coordinate 44,531, forward strand.
GGCTTGTAAATTTTATAAATATCAATTGGCACAATGGTTTAAAAATTTTGATTAAACATTTATACAATGGTGCATGTTTAAAATTTGGGGTTGGTTGCACGTTTAATGTCAATAGTTTGAAAAACTATAGTTAATGGCGCATTGGCATATCACTCACTGTTTGATTCTTTGGTTAGCCGAATGATAAGGTTTTGAACTATGCTATGATTGTTTGAATAGATGTGGAATTCGTTGGTTGTACTTTACCATAACTATTGTGCATGGCGGTGAATAACTCCACCACCCTTGCATGTGCACATTAATGCTTCCCCTTTGATCCTTCATTGTTGTTAGACCGCATGAATCTACTCCTGTGCATTGGTGAATTCAAACCAAACCCTTACCATGTGCTCGCACCATGGCCCCGGTCGTCCGAGATGAACCCAATGGCATCCAGACTCTGTTGATGTTTGACAGTGCCCGCAACGATCTTGAGGAAAATGGGTGGCTACCGTTTATACAAAAATTTGAGGGTTTTAACCTCTGCGTATCTAGACAATTCGCCATGACCTTTGATGGTTGTCGAGCCAAGGTCAGTGATGTTCAATTGGAAATTGACGAGCAATTTATCAGTCTTGCTACTGGTTTTCCTACCACTGGACAACGATGGTCCAAGAATTGCAAAGTAGAGGAGGTCCCATGTACACTGCTCTTCCAGTCACGCAAAGTTATCTCCTATGTTATAGGTTTGCCAGTAACTATGCTCAAACAACGTTGGCATGATTTATTGATGATAATGAAATAGTTCATCACCTGCGAAGGTCGGTACGGGTTTGTTTTCTTACACCACCTTTGTTTGTTTATGGTTTTTATGGGTTATCAGCTCAATATGCCCTATTATTTGCATAGAAGCCTGTTTAAAATGTCAAATAAGTACAAAGGGAACCAGGCTGATAGTAGCCTTTTTCATTATGGGCTGGTTAAGATTATTGTGGTCTGTCATTTGATTCTACGCGGAGATTGTTGGAGCAATTTCCTTGCTCTGAATGATTTTGAGGATTCGAACCCTCCACAGATTGATAAACCTGTAGTGAGCGAGGAAAAGTCTATACCCCCAGTACCCTACAACATCCTGATACCTAAACCCTTGTCCGACTCACCTCTCGACCTACCCCACTCTGTGACTAAGGGTGTTGAGACTGTTAAGCCTATGGGAAAAAATCCCAAGGCGAAACCCACAGTAAATGCCAAAGGCAAAAAGAATGCCTGTTTGATTTCACGAATGGCGAGAAATAAGCCAAAATCTCCTGTCGATACAAACCCTATCGTGTTGAGTGAGGACTCTGATTTGGAAGTGGAGCGTTTCTTGGCTAGCGAGTATCCCTATTCGAAAGGTTTGTGTACCAAACCCTCGTATGAATTTGTGTCAAACCTACCCCCCTGCCTACAGAATGACCCTAACTACCCAGGCATTAAGCTGCCTTGTGAAGCCCCCGGTCATTCATCCAAACCCTCTCTTGCTTTGTCAAAACCTACAGTACCACCCTGTGATCAATGCAGCTCGTGGTTAGAGAGATATTATCTTGATGTTCCAATTCTACAGTCCAGAATTCACTCTTTGGAGGACCAGGTTGCACTGCTTACTAGTCAAAAGGTTAAGCTACAAGCTACTGATAAAAAACAAAGGACAACAGGCTCCATCTTGTTTAAAAATGTGGAATCAGCTACAGTTGTCATGAATTCTAAGTTGGCATAATTTGAGCAACCTCACACAGGTATGTTTTATCACTTATTTATATAACGAATTCGAATTCGGTTTTGGATAGCTATGTTTACAGCATTGATTGGCTCTGTCACATTGTATGCATTCTATACATAGCTATGCTTTGACTAAATGGAATATCGTTTTCCCAGTTTAGTTTCGATTCGATTTTCATCGATTTGATTGATCTTGGTGTGGATTTGATTTGTTTGATTTAGCTAAAATGGATGCTCTGCTGTCAATTGAAGTCATTTGTATCTATTCTAGATAGGAGTTGTTTCTCATATTCAATTTTGAACACAATCATATTTTGTTTGGATTTCATTATAATGTATATGCTATGATTGGCAATAATTTTGATATGGTTAATTGTTACGGTTTTATGTCCCATATGAATTTCGACCAACAGGAATATAATTCGGATTATTTTCAATATGATTATGTTAATATGTACCCAAATCGTGAATAGATTCAATTCATAACGACTATGATAAAAACCCAACCGATTAATTCGCATTGGTTTGTTGTTAGTTCCACCATGTTATCAGTTGGATTATTATTGCAATAAATACTTTGTTTGAGTTTGATTTGTAAACGAGATTGAATTCACGATTTGTTTCTATCGTGATTTGTTTTGATTGTTTTCCCAGCTTACAATTATCACTTCTGTTGATTCTATTAAGATTGCGATCACAATTAGTCGATCCTATCTGTTGACTGTGCAAGAATCAATCACAAATTTGGTTGGGTTGATGATGTTACGTATGATTTCGTTTACACATAATCGAAACAGTCTTTCCATCTATGTATTCGATTAAATGATATGAATCTTTTGTTATATCATTATAGCTATAACGAGTAGAAAATGGTTGCGTTGGATTAGATCGTATCACATACGATATGACTCATTATCGATTTCAATTGATATGAAACAGTCTTGTTACTGTTTGACCCGATTTTATGGTAACAGTAAAACAAAATATTCTCACCCCTGTTTTCGATTGAATCACGTTTGATTATGTTTAATGTTGAAAGATAAAATCATTTGAATCTTAAGTGATTCGTTTTAAATGATCATTGGAAGATAATTGAATTTTAAAAGATTTGATTTGATTTCAATTCTGATCATGTATGTTATTTTAGACTAGCTACAGAATCAAATGATTCTATAGCTAAGCCTGTAGAGTCAGATTTTTATTGTTTTGCTAATAAAATATATTTCTAACTTGTTATTTTTGGTCTATTGCAGATGAATTCGAAATTGTTGTGGATTTGATAAGCAGTTAGAGGATAGTTGAAATGTTTTGATTTCCTTTTAGTTTCCTAGTTTAGTTGATTTTGGGAATATTTTCCCAGATTATGTAAACAGTTTCATATTATCCACAGGGAGGTTTTACCTTGTGGAAAGACTTATATATACTCATTATTTTTGTAATAAGAGGATCCTGATTCACGGGAGAACAAGGATATGTAATTTTAATACAGACTGAGAAAGAATTTGGTGTTTTGTTACAGCTTTAGCTTCTCATGATATCAATATTTTGTTTCATGTTATGTATATCAATTTGTATTTGGTTAATGACTACTTTAGCTATCTTAATCTTTTGCAAATGATATAATTTAATCACTGTAATCCATATCTGATTTCTTCCAAGTGTATAAAAAACATAGCAATTGCTTAGTTCAGTTTGTGAATGACAGATTTCTCTTCTTCATAAGTTGAATTATTAAGTATAAGTTTTTGCATAATAGGTTTCTCTTATTGCAGAGATTTATAAATCATATATTTTTTATGATTTTTTATGTCTTGTTTGTCCTGTAAACAAACTCAAAGAGCATTGCAGCCTATCGTTTACGAGAAGCTTCTGGATTAACCGACGCGAGTTTCCTTCCTCCGACCAGCTTCGAAGTCATGATACACAGGACAAATTTGGAGCGTTTCCAGGTCAATTTGTCATATTTTTGTTTAGTTTATTTATTAGTAGTTTAGTTTAGATATAAGTTTAGTTAGATATATGTTTAGTTAGATATATGTGTGTTTA
>ML796889.1:53842-74084 GCA_009831015.1 Picea engelmannii
AATCTGAGGTATGGAGTTTAATGAATAAATTTTCTTCTTTCAATATAAATTCCATTCCTAGATTAAATAATGTTGAAGCAGATCTACTAGCTAATGTAGCCTCTAAACTTCTTCCTGCAGAAGGCTTATCCCCAAATGCATTCTCTGTCGAGCTATTGTTTCAACCATCTGTTCCTGACAATATCACAAATGGGAGAGTATTTGGCGATGATCAGTAGATCATTAACTTTCTTCACATGGAAGAAACCTTTCAAGGCGCAGTGATAGATGAACACACACATGACAACAATTTGCACGACTTTACGGTAATACCTGATCCGAAATCTCCTGAAGCACTATCAGACATGGTAAATTTCATACCCAAATCCATAGTTAGATTAGAAAAGTTTTATGATTTTGAAGATAAATTTAAAAAGACGGTCAATTGCAAAACTAATAGTTCCGTGTTGTCCTATGAAAAAGTCAATTTAGGAACTAGTGAAAATCCTCAGTGTATTAATCTAGGCTTGGGATATTCTAGACAAGAAAAATCTTCTTTTGTTAAATTATTTAAAGAATTCAAAGATGTCTTTGCATGGACATACGATGATCTCAAAACATTCTATCCTAATATTATAGAGCATGTCATCCCGATGAAGCCCCAAACCTTACCCTTCCAACAGAAACTGAGGAAAATGCACCCTAAACTAGAACCGACCGTTCAAAAAGAATTGAATAAACTCCTAAGTGCTAAAATAATTTTTCCTGTTAGGCACACTCAATGGGTGTCCAACCTTGTCCCAGTGTAGAAGAAAAACGGGGAAATCCAACTTTGTGTCGATTTCCAAAACCTCAATAGAGCGTTTGACAAAGATAATTATCCTATCCCACCCATGGAACATATCCTTCAACAAGTATCTGGTTCCGAGAGGCTATCTTTATTGGATGGTTTCTCTGGATACAACCAAGTCCTGATGTCTCCACCAGACCAACTAAAAACTACCTTTCGTACTCCGTGGGGCACTTATGCTTATCACAAAATGCCCTTTGGATTGATTAATGCTGGTGTTACCTTTCAGAGAGAAATGGACATTGCTTTTCGAGGCTTAATCAATCACTCCATAGTACTTTACTTAGATGATGTGACTGTTTATTCTAAGAACAAAGATGATCATCTAACTCACTTAAGAGCCGTTCTGCTACGATGTCGTAAATACGGCATCTCCTTGAACCCCAAGAAGTCCATCTTTGCAGTAGAACAGGGTAAATTACTAGGATTCATTGTGTCTAGTGATGGGATGATTATTGACCTCGAGAGGACTCAAGTCATTGCTAAACTTCCCCCACCTACATCAAATAAATCCATGCAGTCTTTCCTAGGCCAGATTAACTTCATGAGAAGATTTGTCCCCATATTCTCTGAAATGGTTAGGCCTCTTCAGAACCTAATTAAGAAAGACACCCAATACCACTGGGGACCCATAGAAAATCAAGATTTCAAGGCTATAAAGAAGGCCATAATAGATGCTCCATCTCTCATGAGCCCTAACTTCTCTCAAGATTTTACACTCTATACTTTTGCCTCCGACCATTCCTATGTCGCAGTCCTAACTCAGAAGAATTCTGAGAACAACAAAGTACCCATCGCCTTTATGAGATCTACTTTTAAAGGTGCTGAACTTAACTACGCAGTGATCGATCGGTAAGACTACGTTGTTTTCAAAGTAGTTAATCATTTCCGGTCCTATCTTTTGAAGTCAAGGATGAAATTCATTGTCCCCTACCCTGCCGTAAGGAACTTGTTAGTGCAGAAGGAGTTAGGAGAGAAGAGATCCAACTGGGTCACCTCCTTGTAGGAGTATGACTTAGAGATCACCTCAACTCAGATCGTGAGAGGCCAAGGATTGTGTAAGTTGGTTGTTGATTCAGAAACAGGATAGCAAGAAGATAGTGATATGTCAAACCTAGAACAGCGTGATCAAAGTTTGATTTGTTGCGCACAGAACCTCGTAAGTCCTTGGTACGAAGATATTAGATATTGTCTCAAACATGGATCAACACCCCGTCACCTTAACCCCATCAAGAGAAGAGTATTGAGATTAAATTCTGCCTCCTTTCATCTAGGTAACGATATACTATTTTGTTAGAATTTTGACGGCGTACTGATACGCTGCCTCGAGAAAGATGAAGCAGAAAGAGTCTTGCTTGAGTTGCATGCAGGAGAAGTTGGTGGTCACTTCGGTGGTGACACCACTGCTCATAAGGTTTTAAGAGATAGTTATTACTGGGCCACGCTTTTTAGGGACGCCCATGCCTTATGTTGTAAATGTATCATTTGTTAGAAAGCATCAGGGCGGTTACAAAAACCAGCCTTTCCCTTGCAACCCGTTTCAGTAGATTCTCCTTTCCAGCAATGGGGCCTTGATATCATAGGTCCTATTAACCCTCCATCTTCACAACAGCACAAGTATATTGTGATAGCCACAGACTAATTTACTCGATGGTCTGAAGCCTCTCCACTAAAAATTGTTAACACAAGTCAGGTGATTGCTTTTCTGAACTCGAATATTATCACTCGTTTCAGTATCCCTGATTGTCTAGTCTTTGACAATGCTTCATACTTTTCTTCTCTTGAGATGAGTGAGTTCTCTTTGGAGAAAGGAATAAAGATGAATTATTCTGCTAGTTACTACCCCCAGGGCAACGACTTAGCAGAATCAACAAACAAGAACTTGATCAAAATTATCAAGAGAATAGTGGCTGAAAATTACAAGAACTGGCACAATGCACTTTTGAACACACTGTGGGCTGATAGGGTAACCCCCAAAGCCGCTATAGGTAACTCCCCCTTTTTTCTCGTTTATGGCAGAGAAGCCATTTTTCCACCTCACATTCTTCTTCCTTTACTTCAATTGTCACAAAAAGTCCAAGAAGAAGATTGTCCCCCTTTAGAAAGCCGCATTAACGCTTTGATGAAGTTGGAAGAAGTAAGAACCCAAGCTAAGCATAAATTAGATCAACATCAACAATTGATTAAAAGTTGGTTCAATTCTAATTCTGCTTCTGATAGGAATTTTGAGGTAGGCGATCTCGTCTTGAAGTGGGACAAACCACACGAAGGAAAGGGTGAGCACACCAAGTTTCAAAACTTATGGCTTGGGCCATTTTTGATTGCTGAAAAGTTGGGTCCTAGTTCCTTTCGATTATAGAATCTTGAAGGGCATCTTGACACCTATTTGGTGAATGGCCAAGCCCTAAAAAGATACTTTTCTTGATAACTACCCTTGTATATTATGTAAATATTTTTTTTTTGTTTTCATTTTTCGTTTGCTTTCTATTTTGGTTTTGATTTGACTTGATCAGTTTTTTGTGTTTTTTGAAAAATATGCATACCTGTGCACTGATCCATTCAGACAAAGACCATAGAAAAGTTTCTTCGCTGAAATAACTTCTGAAAGTTTGTACAAACATCAATGGTATATCTTTGAAAATGATATTTATGTTGGAAAATTTTGTTGTTTGAAAGAAGTTTACTGATTTCAGTCTCTGAGCAAAGTTTTTCATGATCATCTATTATCTTTTTACGTTGTCTCTTTTCCGTAAAGGAATGACTCAAAATTGATGTCTCCCTATCGTAGGAAGGTGTTTTTATAAATAAAACATTTCTGAAGATGAATAAAGGACAGTGTTAAAAAATTCTGATGAGGTCTGAAAATATATGTTAAAATATCAAGATTATCAGCGTCACCCCGCTTAGCTATATATCTATAAAAGAAAAACTAAATAAAATTATGAATAAGAGCTGTGGGAAGTGCTTGTAAACCCGTCGAGATACTGAACAGGTTTGCTGGCAGTGGGTAAATGCATGCATGGCACCAAGACAACTTCGTCGGGGTACTGAACAGGCCTGCTGGCATCGAAGCAATGTCGGGTACATGAAAATTTGTAATATATATATATATATATATATATATATATATATGAGGAACCTCTTTAATGTCTTTTATTCTGATCTAGAATTTCTTGACAGGATACAGATGTCAGAGTGGGTTAAATGGCAACCCTGTCGAGGCTATGGACGTCTGCTGGCAGCAGTGGCCATGCCAACAGTATTGAAGATTTTATCATTAATATCGTGACTTGCTAATCTTAAGACTGTTATTAGTTTTCATCTTTTAAAACACTGCTGGAAAAGATGGTAAATGATGATGTTTGTACGATTTTCTGGTTGTTATTTTTAAGTTGAAATTTTCTTTGCTGTCCTAATCTGAATTTATTTCTTTTGACAGAGATAACTGCTTATACTAGTTTGTTGCCATTGTTGGAAGCCAATTCAATTTTTTCTATTGTCCTATAAGCTGCCTATACCTTTTGTCTTCTGAACTTCAAATTGTTGTCGCATTTTTCAAATAGACAATATTTTCATTTCTTGCGACACTTGCATTTTGTCTCCATTAAGTTTTCACGATTGTAAACGTGAAAGCTTCTCCTGTTGAGGTCACATTTCGATCACTATCTGAATTGTTGTCATATTTTTATCGATATTTTTCATGGCACTTACCTTTGGTTTATCGTTATGTGGCTGAAAAGATTTTTAAACTATGTTCATTGGACATTTTTATATGGATTGCATAACTTGATTTTATTAAACTTATGAGGCATTGAGCATATAGATTTATATTTTTTGTGACTTGCCTAGTCATTGAATTGCATAGGGGTTGTGATTTATTTTTGTTTTTATATATAAACGATCCTTATGATAATCTTTTTATATCTCTTGGCCTGTAAATTTTATAAATATCAATTAGCACAATGGTTTAAAACTTTTGATTAAACATTTATACAATGGCACATGTTTAACATTTGGGGTTGGTTGCACGTTTAATGTCAATAGTTTGAAAAACTATAGTTAATGGCACGTTGGCATATCACTCACTGTTTGATTCTTTGGTTGGCCGAATGATAAGGTTTTGAACTATGCTATGATTGTTTGAATAGATGTGGAATTCGCCAGTTGTACTTTACCATAACTATTGTGCATGGCAGTGAATAACTCCACCACCCTCGCATGTGCACATTAATGCTTCCCCTTTGATCGTTCATTATTGTTAGACCGCATGACTCTACTCCTGTGCATTGGTGAATTCGAACCAAACCCTTACCATGTGCTTGCACCATGGCCCCGGTCGTCAGAGCTGAACCCAATGGCAACCAGATTCTGTTGATGTTTGATAGTGCCCGTAGTGACCTTGAGGAAAATGGGTCACTTCCATTTATACTAAAATTTGAGGGTTTTAACCTCTACATAGCTAGAAAATTTGCCATGACCTTTGATGGCTGTCGAGCCAAGGTCGGTGATGTTAAATTGGAAATTGACGAGCAGTTTATCAATCTTGCTACTGGTTTGCCTGCCACTGGACAACGATGGTCCAATAATTGCAAAGTAGAGGAGTTCCCTCAGACACTGCTCTTCCAGTCGCGTAAAGTTATCTCCTGTGATAGAGGTTTGCCAGTAACTATGCTCAAACAACGTTGGCATGATTTATTGATGATAATCAAACAGTTTATTACCTGTGAAGGTCGGTACGGGTTTGTTTTCTTACACCACCTTTGTTTGCTTATGGTTTTTATGGGTTATCAGATCAATATGCCCTATTATTTGCATAGAAGCCTATTTAAAATGTCAAAGAAGTACAAAAGGAACCAGGCTGATAGTAGCCTTTTTCATTATGGGCTGGTTAAGATTATTGTGGTCTGTCATTTGAGTCTACGTGGAGATTGTTGGAGCAATTTCCTTGCTCGGAATGATTTTGAGGATTCGAACCCTCCATAGATTGACAAACCTGTGGTGAGTGAGGACAATTCTGTACCCCCAGTACCCGACAACATCCTGCTACATAAACCCTTGGCCAACTCACCTATCGACCTACCCCACTCTGTGACTAAGGGTGTTGAGACTGTTAAGCCTATGGAAAAAAAGCCTAAGGCAAAACCCATAGTAAACGCCAAAGGAAAAAAGAATGCCCGTTTGATTTCACGAATGGCGGGAAATAAGACAAAACCTCTTGTCGATCCAAACCCTATCGTGTTGAGTGAGGACTCCGATTCAGAAGTGGAGCGTTTCTTTGCTAGCGAGTATCCCTATTCAGAAGGTTTTTGTGCCGAACCCTCGTATGAATTTGTGTCAAACCTACCCCCCTACCTATAGAATGACCCTAACTACCCATGAATTAAGATGCCTTGGGAAGCCCCCGGTCATTCATCAAAACCCTCTCCTGCTTTGTCAAAACCTACAGTACCACCCTGTGATCAATGCAACTCGTGGTTAGAGAGATATTATCTTGATGTTCCAATTCTACAGTCTAGAATTCACTCTTTGGAGGACCAGGTTGCACTGCTTACCAGTCAAAAGGTTAAGCTATAAGCTGCTGATAAAAAACAAAGGACAACAGGCTCCATCTTGTTTAAAAATGTGGAATCAGCTACAACTGTCGTGAATTCTAAGTTGGCATAATTTGAGCAGCCTCACACAGGTATGTTTTATCACTTGTTTATATAACGAATTCAAATTCGGTTTTGGATAGCTATGTTTACAACATTGATTATCTCTGTCACATTGTATGCATTCTATACATAGATATCCTTTGACTAAATGGAAGATCATTTTCCCAGTTTAGTTTCGATTGGATTTTCATCGATTTGATTGATCTTGGTGTGGATTTGATTTGTTTGATTTAGCTAAAATGGATTCTCTACTGTCAATTGAAGTCGTTTGTATCTATTCTAGACAGGAGCTATTTCTCATATTCAATTTTGAACACCATCATATTTCATTTGGATTTCATTATAATGTATACGCTAAGATTGGAAATAATTTTGATATGGTTAATTGTTACGGTTTTATGTCCCATATGACTTTTGACCAACAGGAATACAATTCGGATTATTTTCAATATGATTCTATTAATATACACCCAACTCGTGAATAGATTCAATTCATAAGGACTATGATAAAAAACCAGCCAGTTAAATCGCATTGGTTTGCTATTAGTTCCACCATGTTATCAGTTGGATTATTATTGCAATAAATACTCTGTTTGAGTTTGATTTGTAAACGAGATTGAATTCACGATTTGTTTCTATCGTGATTTGTTTTGATTGTTTTCCCATCTTACAATTATCACTTTTGTTGATTCTATTAAGATTGAGATCACAATTAGTCGATCCTGTCTGTTGACTGTGCAAGAATCAATCACAAATTTGGTTGGGTTGATGCTGTTACGTATGATTTCGTTTACACATAATAAAAACAGTCTCTCCATCTGTGTATTCGATTAAACGATATGAATCTTTTGTTATATCATTATAGCTATAACGAGTAGAAAATGGTTGTGTTGGATTAGATCATATCACATACGATATGACTCATTATCGATTTCAATTGATATGAAATAGTCTTGTTACTGTTTGACCCGATTTTATGGTAACAATAAAACAGAGTATTCTCACCCCTATTTTCGATTGAATCACTTTTGATTATGTTTAATGTTGAAAGATAAAATCATTTGAATCTTAAGTGATTCCTTTTAAATGATCATTGGAAGATAATTGAATTTTAAAAGATTTGATTTGATTTCAATTTTGATACTGTATGTTATTTTAGACTAGCTACAGAATCAGATGATTCTGTAGCTAAGCCTGTAGAGTCAGATTTTTATTGTTTTGCTAATAAAATATCTTTCTAACTTGTTATTTTTGGTCTATTGCAGATGAATTCGAAATTGTTGTGAATTTGATAAGCAGTTAGAGGATATTTGAAATGTTTTGATTCCCTTTTAGTTTCCTAGTTTAGTTGATTTTGGGAATATTTTCCCAGATTATGTAAACAGTTTGATATTATCCACAGGGAGGTTTTACCCTGTGGAAAGACTTATATATACTCATTATTTTTGTAATAAGAGGATCCTGATTCGTGGGAGAACAAGGATATGGAATTTTAATACAGACTGAGACAGAATTTGGTGTTTTTTTACATCTTTAGCTTCTCATGATATCAATATTTTGTTTCATGTTATGTATATCAATTTGTATTTGGTTAATGACTACTTTAGCTATCTTAATATTTTGCAAATGATATAATTTAATCACTGTAATCCATATCTGATTTCTTCCAAGTGTATAAAAAACATAGCAATTGCTTAGTTCAGTTTGTGAATGATAGATTTCTCTTCTTCATAAGTTGAATTATTAAGTATAAGTTTTTGCATAACAGGTTTCCCTTCTTGCAGAGATTTATAAATCATATAATTGTTATGATTTTTTATGTCTTGTTTGTCCTGTAAACAAACTCAAAGAGCATTGCATCCTATCGTTTACGAGAATCTTCTGGATTAATTGGTGCGAGTTTCCTTCCTCCGACCAGTTTCGAAGTCACCATACACGGGACAAATTTGGAGCGTTTCCAGGTCAGTTTGTCATATTTTTGTTTAGTTTATTTATTAGTAGTTTAGTTTAGATATAAGTTTAGTTAGATATGTGTGTGTTTAGTATATTAGATTGTTTAATTTCAGTAAGTTTCATTTCTTATTCATAAATTATAAAAATAAAAAAATACCTTTCTCTGTCGTAGGACAGATTGCAAATGAGTTTTACAGGTTTTATTCAAATCTGCAAGTTTTAGATATTGTATATTTGTGAATAAGTTGTAATTCAATTAGTAATTAGATAGTCAATTATTAGAGTTAGTGTAATAGTAATTAGTAATTTGTATATAGCATAGTTATAGTAGTTTATATTTAGTTTTAGTGTTAGTAATAGTTTGTTTTATTTATTGTTAGTTAGTTTAGTTTGTTTTATTTAGTTTTAGTTAGTTTGTTTCATTTAGTTTTAATTAGTTTAGTTTGTTTTATTTGTTTTAGATAGATTAATTAGTTTAGATTAGTTTTCTCTTTGGTTTTCTTAGAACCTTAGAACAACCAACGGAGCTGTTAAACCCGTCAGGGTGGTCCATTCCAAATGGCTTGGGTTATTTAGACAACCCCAGACCGGTTCCACTCTCTCAGTTGACGGATGATCAATTTCGCCCGTCAACAGGTAGGCATAGCTTCAGTCCATTTGGTGAAGTAGTCGATGACAACGATTATATAACCGTGCCCCGTGGCTAAGGTAGGCTTACACTGCATGAAATTGATACCCCACTTGGAAAAGGGGTAGATGACGATAATGGGGTGTAGCGCAGTAGGGTGGGTGCGTGCCTTCTTGTTAAAGAATTGGCAGGGTGGGCATTTTTTGATGGCCTCGATGCAATATTTGAAAATCGAGGGCCAAAAGTAGCCGGCACATAGGATGTTTTGGGCTGTGGCCATCCCGAAAAGGTGACCGCCACAGGCACCAAGGTGACAATCATTCAAAACATGTTCAGCCTCTTCTTGAATCGGATATCGTCGAAGGATGGTGTCAATACCATGGCGATACAAGGTGTCATCGATGATGAGATAACGACGAGAGTGGTGATGAATGCGTCGATGCTCTTCGCGAGAAATGTTGGGCTGAAAATGTTGGGTTTGAAGGTAGAGGAGAATGTCTATATACTAAGGATCGGAGGTGCTGATGAGGAAGAGAGATTCACCAGGGAGAGAATATCTAGGTTCAATGTCTTCATCGGCACGAGGGAGATCATAGATGAGCTCTGCAAACACCATGGATTTTTTGGCTTTGGCCTTCGTAAATTCAAGATCAAATTCCTGAAGGATAATGATCCATTTAGAATATTTTCCCCCAAGTACTTGACGTGTCAAGACGTGGTACATGGGGTTGGAGTTCGTGATCACCATGGTGGTGCGTAATAAGATGTAATGGCAGAATCTATGGACAGCAATGATGGTTGCCAGAGCCAGTTTCTCGACATGTGAATATTGGAGTTCGGGTCCAGATAGACTCTTGCTAAGGTAATAAATCACATGTTCTTCACCATTGGGATCCTCCTGAACTAACACCATTGCAATAGTGGAAATGGAGGCGGCCAAGTAAAGGATGTAATCCTTTGTATACTCTGGAGGATGTAACAAAGGGGCATTGGTCAAAGCATGCTTGAGAGAATCAAATGACCGTTGGGCGGTGTCATCCCAGATGAAAGCGGTGTTCTTTTGTAGTAACCGCATAAATCCTTTAATGATCTCAGCATAGTTGCAGATGAAATGGTGAAGGAATTTTTCTTTGCCTTGCAAACTTTGGAGTTGGGTTAAATTGGTAGGTGGGGATAAGGCTAGAATGGCCTTAATATTTAAGGGATCCACCCTGATCCTGTCTTTGGAGACAATGAAATCGAGGAGTCGGCCAGATTCGATAGCAAAAATGCACTTATGTGGGTTCAAGCGAATACAGTAGAACCGACATTGAATAAAAATCGCACGTAAGTGATCAATGTGATTGGATCGATTGGATGAGTGGGCGGATAAATTGTCGAGGTAAGGTTCTGTGATATGCTTGATGTCGTGGAAAGCGTATTACATGGCTCGTTGGAAAGTATCACCATCATTTTTAAGGCCAAAAGGTAGCTTTTGGTAGGCGAAAGTACCCCAGGGGTAGATAAAGACTGTCTTATGTTGATCAGCAGGTAAGATTTCAATCTGGTTATACCCAGAAAATCCATCCATGAAAGAGAAGATTACACTCCCTGCACAATTATTGATGATTTGGTCGATGAAGGGCGTAGGGTAATTGTCCTTGGGACAAGATTTGTTGAGATCTCGATAGTCAACACAAACACGGATGGTCCCTTGTTTTTTGGCAACTGGAACAAGGTTGGAGACCCATTCTGTCAAAGGGACGGGATAGATAAAGCTAGATTTTAGAAGTTTTTCAACTTCTGCCTTTATAGCTGTGATTTTCTTGGGATGAACCAGGAGAAGCTTTTGTCGAATAAGTTTTGCGTCAAGGTAAGATTTTATTTTGTGCACGACGATTGAAGGGTTGATCCCTGGCATTTCCTCATAGCTCCAAGTGAAGACATCATGGAATTCCTTAAACAAAGCAGTGTAAGAGACCACTTCCTCGGGCATGCAATTAGCACCAAGGTTAATTTTTTCCATGACACCTTGTGTGATCGAAATATCAATAACAATCGTAGTATAGATGTTACCCATATTCCCCTCGGAGAGAGTATCTTCTGTGAGGATAGGAGATTGCGAAGAATCGGTAACATCGGGAGGGAAGACAGAACGTATGTCTTGGTGAGTTTCTTCCAAAGGCGGAAGAAAAGAGGATCGATGATGGTTATCATCCCAAGGCATATCATCAATGCTAAGCATTTCCGTAATAGATTCGTTAGAAGGAAAAATTTGGGAAATGTAATCAATGATAGACGACAGGGAATCCAACCATGAGGGCACCGAGTAGGCATCAAGTGCCAATAAATGTGAATTGTTTGAAGAAGGAGAGGCAGATTGAATAGCTATGTATGCGGCCTCGGCTGGGCTAAGTGGCATAGTGTCACCGAGCACATCGAATTCCAGAGGACTAGGTACAATCCAAGGATCAGATGATTCCAAGGATTGATAAGGCATAGTCGAGATCATATTGATGGTAGCAATATGATGCGCAGTAGGTGGAAGTGGTGTAGGGAAGGTACCCATAAGGATAGAATATTTCAATAATCCAACACCAACGCTTTCATACGTAACTGGGTGGTCTCCCAAAAAGGGAATGTTGTTGTTGGCAGGGATGCGAGCATCGAGTGTACAGAAGTCAACCTGATCAATGGTGACAATTTTGCCTTGATGGGGGAATTGTACACATCGAAACACCGACGAGGAGATGACAGTCATAGCGTAGAACCAACTTCTTCCGAGTAATAGGTTGTAATCAAGGGGGGCATCGACCACCTCAACATCAATGGTAACAGTTTTTCCACCCAACTGAATGACTAAGGATTGTAATAATCCATGAGGATGAAAACCTCATTCATTGAAAGTGTGTAACATCGTAGGGGATTTTTTAAGGGCAGGTGATTTTAAGCCTTTCCAACAAACTAAGGACATGACACAAGTGGAGGCTCCCTCATCTAAGATAGTTCGGTGGATTTGTTGATTGTGAACAACAACATTGATTTGAAAAGCTAACTGGTGGGAGAGTCGCGGTTGATGATCATCTAGATTAAATGTGAGGTTATTTGATGACTCGAGATTGAAAGCACCGATAGCAGCTAAGAGCGTTCTACGTTGGCTGGGACAGTGTTGTAGAAATTCCAAGGCGGACATAGCACATGGTGCTTGGGCCAAATCTTTTACAATATTGTGGTTTTGGGCAGCCCGTGAATTAGGATTGAAGGTAGATTTCTAGATGGTGCTCTTAGGAGGGTGTAGGATGGAGTCAAATGAAGGTTTATCAATCTGAGGTGGCCCGGATGGAGGGCTAGCAGATGGAGGACTAAGGGAAGATGGTAACATGTCTGGTGCGGAACCATTAGTAGTCTTCGGCTTATCAGGTTTAACTGTTGTGTCATATGTTGTAGAGTGAGTGGTTAGATTAACCCGGTTAAATATATAAATGTGGGCACTTGTCGAGGCCTCATCATGGGATTGGCTGGAACTGCCCCCTACAGTGGGGGTTTGAGAAACCAAAGATTGTTGCTATGGAAAAGGCTGAGTAAGCACAATGGGTTTTGAACTTCCCTTGAAAAGATTTGCCACTTCATTGCAATGTGGACAGTCTTGGGTGTAGTGATCGTCACCACAAATGAGACATGGGAATTTTGGTTTTCATTGTGGTTGTTTTTCGGAAGTAGGGGTTTGTGGTTGATTTTTTGGTTGTTCATTGTTATTGTTTTTCTTTGGTTTATTTATTGCTTTCTTCTTGCCCCTAGGTTGTTGTGAAGGGGTTGATTGGACCGCATTCACCTCAAAGATCTGATTTTGAGGGGGGGTAGAAGAGGTTGCAATGGGGTTGGGAGCAGTCATTGAAGCGGGCTGCTGAATCGTTCCATTCGATTGGGAAGTAGATTGGGTTTTGACGGAGCCAATAACTCCATCCACGTGGGAAGTAAAGGATGGTTTGGATGGATCTTTAGTGGCACGGGTAGCATTCGGTATCAACTCGTACAGAGTACTGGACTGTGAATAGAATAAGTCTAAGTACTGAGCTCGGGCAATAGCTTCTTCCTCAGTGACTACACCACCCATGGAAACATCACGGGCGATCTGGGGTAACAATGATTTAGTGAACCATTCCGCTAACAATTGGTCAGGAGTGAATGATTTGATTAACCTTCGTCATCGTCTCCATTCATGAATATGATTGAAGATATGTACGGAAGTTGTCTAATGAAGGGAGGTCAATAGTTCAGTACCTGTCTCGTATCGAATGGGTAGTTGGAAGTGCGTGAGGAAAGACATGGTGAGGGAGTTGAAATCGTGAAAAGATGCGCATGGTAGTTCAATATACCATTTCTCCACGGAACCCGTGAGCATTCGTTGGAAAAGACGCAAACGTATAGAATCATCCATGAGGGAGTTGGATGAACACCACAAATGGAAAGTCATCATGTAGTTGTTTGGGTGTTCTTCAGACTTTCTGTTGAATTTGGGGATATCAGAAGGAAGTTTAGCTGGAATAGATGGCCAAACCGGAGAATGATAAATAGGATCATTCGTTAACCGAGACAATTCTGGAAGGCCCAGGGTAGCTAGAAAAAGGTAGTTGTCAGTTAACCTGTGGGTAATTCTGGTGCGGCATGGGGACACCAGTGGGGCCAATGACTGGGTTATGTGGATAACTATAACTAGTGGGCCCTCTTGTATGAGGTTGGTGTTGACTAGGGTACACAGGATTTGAGGTATTTTGAGAAGCATGTGTGAGTGGAGGATAACCGGATGGGTTTTGAGGGTTATGGGCTGGGTTTGGCATTTATCCATAAGGAGGTTGTTGTGGAATCTGAGAATTGTTTCCTTCCAAGAACTATGGGTTTCCTGGTGTAGTGTCCCCAAGGCCGAGCCCCGATGTAAACCATGATCTGAAAAAGATTGTAAATATGTGTTATAGGCTAGTGAGTCGAGTTTTTTATAAGCCAATAGGATTATGTGTTTGATTAGGCCAGAGAGCCTAAGGATTGAAGGCTAAGGGCCTAGATTTTGTATCTGTATATATATGCAGCACATCAATAAAATATAAAAATTACCAGGTGCAGACCGACCACGATGAATGAGTGATGGGGGACTGAGCATCCACAGAGTGGGTAAGGAACTAGGGGCTAGAAGGTGGGAAAGGGGCTAAGTGATGAGCCTAGGGGCTAACCCTAGGAGCTTAAGCCTAGGAAATAATATTTTAATATTATTTTAAAAGAGACATGTGAATTTCCGTTTATCCTAAGTTCTTGGCAAGGGAGGGAACGTGAAAAGGGGATGCACACTGTGGTCTGCATGTAGTTCCCAGGGTGACAAGTGTCAACCCTGGTACATGCAAATATAATTTCCAAGATAAACCGTGGGAGGGGATCTTCTCTCCATTCGAACCTGAACCTCTGAGCATGGAAATGGTACGACCTCTGCCAGATTACCCTGGTCCATCTCTAAAAGTCGTAAAGCTTGTGTTTGTCCTGAAGAGACAATGTACACCCTGTCTAGAGCTGTGAGTCTGTGTCTATTCTAGGAAAAACCCGGGAGTGCATTTTTTGAATAGGAACCCTGTGTTGAACTCGAGTGGAAGAATCCTTGGTTGTTTGGGAAAAGTTGAGCTAGCTTGTGCATGGAGCCCTGTTCCGAAATCATGACGGTGAGATCATCCTATGACTGTTGAACTGTTTTGGGAAGCCTTGGTCTGTGTTTCCCATGGGTGGTTGTGACCACGCAGTATTGGACTACATGAGGCTTGTTGGCCTATGAGTGACTCCTCCAGGTGAGAGAGTGCGCAGGGGGAGAAGAGAACTCCTAGAAGGAACCCTATAGCTACCATAGAGCCTGGAGACTTCCGGTCTGGTCTTTTCCTGTAACCCAAGGTAAGGGAGACTGGCAGCCGAAGGACTGTCTAGGTGACAGAGAAGGTGCACTCTCCTGGGGTGGAATAGGCATGTGGGGAATGAGGGTCTATGGGCAGTGAGCGAGGGATATTCATGGGAGAGATTTCTTCTTGGTGGTTGTGTATGTGCTATCTTTCCTGTAACCTCAGCCTAGCCTAGGATTCCTTACCTTGGGGTGGAGCTCGGTCCCAGCTCGGGGGTGACCCAATGTTGAGCTGATGAACAGTGTGGTCTAAGGCTGGGAGGTTCGTGGAAGGCCTGCATTTGGTTGATGGATTCCACCATTGATAAAGATAAGTATCTGACTATGTTCTTTCACATTTTGGCATGACTGTGCTGTATATATTATCATGCTTTCTACTATGTAAATGAATTACTGTAGAATTCTAGGGCTTGTTTAATTGTAAGCAGTAACTTATATATTTTACTCTGAGAATTAAGTGTGTTAATTGTTTAAATGCATGTGCTTATAATGTCTATACGAATTATGTATAAAATTCATGTATAGGATGGTAACTGAGAGGTTTGAAAACCTTTGTAGTGTAAAAGGGTACGCTACAAAGTGGTATCAGAGCGAAGGTTTCAACACTGAGCCTAGATGGGCCAGTTGAGTGGTCTTCAGACCGAGTGTGAGAGGAGAAATTGTGTTTGGAGGACCAATTTCGGACCCTGGTATGGCCCGGAGTGTATAGGAGTTACTTAACCATGCCTATAAGCTCAAGAGGTATAGCGGTGCTATGAAACCGCAGCTGGTGTGGTCTGTGGCCATGGGGAGACAGGTCTCTACACTAATGGTGTTAGAATTGTAGGATCTGTTCAAGAGGGAGGGTGAACCCTTGTAACCATCAGATCTGAAGAATATGCACAAGGTTTAAATCCTTTGGAGACTGCACAGGAGGTTACGACCACACCCAGAGTTTAAACTTGGGAGGATCGTGAGTCGTAATATCACTGTGGGATTACCCGTCAACCGTTCGAGTGAAAAAAGTTGCATAGGGTTTAAGTCCTCATGGGTAGAGGAGAAGTCCTAGAGAAGCGACGAGATATTGGAGTAATCGGGGTTTTAGAAGTCAAGAGAACCGAGACCTTGTGAGTCTCGAAACACCGAAGAAATGATAGCTGTAGGATCTCAGGGAGGACACGTGTCAGAATTTTGGAGAGATTCGGAACTCAGAGAATCAGAGTTCTCGAGCACATAGAAATCTTGTCACATGGAATCGTGATCCACGATTTCGCGACAAGCTCTGGACTGTTCATATTAGGGGACACATGGCAGAGATATGCCATCGGGGGAAGTCCCGACAAGGAGTAAGTCCATCGGTGTTTGAAGTTCATAGGGAGATCGGGAACCCTGGTGACAAGTGATTCATACACTTTGAAACTCCAAACCCCGAAACCCCGATGAGAGCTTTGAGTATGGTCACAGGGTAGAGGTCACATGGACCTGGACTTAACCGCGAAGGGTTAAAGAAAAAAGCGCGTCGGCATATCGGGAATCGGGATATCGGGGATCCCGTGAGTGTATGCGCTTTGACATAGAAACTGCCAAAACCCCGACAGGGTAAGGTGGAGGTCATATAGTATGGTCATGTGGACCAGAGGCTAAGCCAGGAGGGCTAGCCAGTGTAAAATCACATCGGGAATCGGAGGATCGGGGGTTGTGAAGGCATGTGCATCGCGACATCACAAATCCCGAAACCCCGATAGGAGGATTGATCACGGTCATGAGTAGTGGTCATATGGTGGAATTTTAGCCAGAGGGGGGGGCTAGTGCACGAAGAGCTCATTGGGAAATTAGAACCCAAAACCCTGACGGGAAGTTGACTGCGGTCATATGGAGGTTGGTTGTATGGTGAGGGTATAGCCCGAAGGACTAGCACGGACGGAGTCCATCAAAAATCAGGAAATCGGGGATTCTGCTGTCAAGAGTTTTGGCACATTTCGGTTCACAAAATCCCTAACCCCGATAAGGGAAAAGGTTGGTGTCATGAGTCAGTGGTCACATGGTGTAGGGCCCATAGAAGGGGCTAACGTGTAAAGGTAGCGCATCGGGAAATTGGAAATCGGGGATTCAACCCACCAGAACACTGTCGATTTCAAAATCCCGATAAAGGTAACCCCGATAGAAGGAAGGGAAACCTTGAAGAGTTCCTGTGGGAGGAAAATTTCCCGATAGGGAAATAGGAGAATTTCAAGAAACCCGACAAACACAGAGCCAGACAGAACTCAGAAAACTTGTGAAGTTGAAATGTCTTTCGTTCTTGTTTGTAATAGTTATAAACGTTGTGGATTATTCATGAAGTTTAATGGCCTGACAATTTTGAATTGGATTGCACATTGTGTGTTCAGAATACAACAGAGGCCAAAACTCCAGTTAATCAACGCTGAGTATGGAGTGGGGAAGAGTGCAAATTACCGCTGAAATGGAAGACGAATGGGAAGGAAAGGATGTTAACCTAGGAGTTGAAGGATAGAACTCTAATGGGCATGGAAAGGAGATGGATAAGGAAGGACATATAATGAAAATCCTTGAAGGATTGCAAAGAGAGGCCAAGGAGCATCGAGCTGATAGCCGAAAGCTCATGAAAGTCAAGGATCAGCAAGGGAAATTAAACTTAAAATTTTTGAAGAGTCTGGAAAGAATAGAGTAGAAACTTGAGAAGGGAAGAGACTCAAATATGACAGAGAGTCGCAGAACCCATGGAAGAAGAAGAAGATCGAGGAGTGGTAGCCGACATTACAGTCGCTACCAAAAACATTCGGACAAGAAGACACATAGTAGTTCAAGCCCATCACCTACCAGAAAACATCAAAAATCTGGAAGGGAGGAATTGAAAGGAGAGATGAACAAAATTAAGCCTCCAACATTTGATGGAGAACATAAGAAGGAGGAAGACGCCAAGACTTGGTTGCTGGGTATGAAGAAATACTTCCAGCTACAGAATTATTATGCCCATGCAGAGAGAAGAATCGCAATGTACCAATTGAAAGGAAAAGCCTCCATGTGGTGGGATCAGCTTGTGTAGGTGAAACACATCAGAGAGAAAGAGGTCACTTGGAAGGAGTTTAAGAGGTATTTCGAGAAGAAATACTTGACTAAAAGATACTATGACAGAAAGATGAAGGATTTCTTCGAACTCAAGTTGGGCAGTATGACCATTAATGAATACGAATGAAGTTTTCTGGAACTGTTGAAGTATGTTCCATTCATCAAAGACAAGGCTGTCAAAATTCAGAGGTATCTAAGTGGACTGCCACCTTCCATTCGTGACAAGATTCAATACAATGATCCTAAGACTATGGAAGAAACCATAAGAAGGGAGAAATTCCTATACGAACAGCAGAGAGAAAAGCCTACCTTTTGGAAGGCTTGGGATAACCAGAAGAGGTTTAAGAAAGAACAGAGGCAGAAGGGAAGCAAGCCTTCCTTTTTCAGAAATAGTCCTTGGGGATAGTCATCTTTTAAAGAGCCCAGGAAAGTTGAAGAGAGTGAACAGATGCCAAGGCCTCCACCCATGGAGTGTTGAGGCTGTAAAGGGAATCATAGGTACAGAGATTGCCCCCACAGAAAAGACAAAGAAAGAACTGTCCATACTGTTCAACAAGCTGAAACAATGGAGGATATGGGCAACAGAATGCCGAGGATCTATGCAGCCCTAGACAATAAGCAAGTGGAATATCAATCGCACATGATTGAAGGGGAAGGTATGATCAACAACCGACCACTTGTTATTTTAATTGATTCAGGGGCTAGCCATAGTTATGTAGATCCTAGAGTGGTGGAAAGTTTGCATATAATGAAGAGCAAACATGAGAAGTCTTGGTTAGTGCAGTTAGCCACAGGGACCAAGAGAAAGGTCACTGAATTGGTTAAGTCTTGTTCGGTGGACATGAAAGGAATGAGCACTAACACTAAATTGAACATTCTGCCTTTAGGCTCATATGATTGCTTAATTGGGATGGACTGGTTGGACCAACACCATGCCCTTCTGGATTTTTGAAACAAGAGGTTCACATGTATGAACGAAGAGGGAAATCAGGTAACAGTCCAAGGAATTCCGAGAGCCGTGGCTATGAGGGAAATCTCAGCTATGCAGCTGAAGAAATGTTACCAGAAAGGCTGTCAATTGTTTGCAGCCCGGGTGGAAGAAGTATTCCAAAATGTGGTCTCAAATATGGAAGACCATAGGGTTCTCAAAGAGTTTGAGGACGTGTTTCAGGAGGTGCCTGGAGTACCTCCGAAGAGGGACATCGATTTTTCTATAAATCCGATGCCTAGAGCAGCTCCAGTTTCGAAAGATCCTTTTAGGATGAGCACAACAGAGCTGAAAGAGTTGCAATTTCAGCTCAAAGAGCTATTAAAGAAAGGCTACATTCACCCCAGCGTGTCACCATGGGGAGCCCCAGTCCTATTCATGAAGAAGAAATATGGGAAGATGAGGCTGTGCATTGACTTTCGGCAGTTGAATAAAGTCACTGTCAAGAACAAATATCCTCTGCCAAGGATTGATGATCTTTTTGATCAGTTAAAGGATGCAAAAGTATTTTTGAAAATAGATCTTTGATCTGGATATCATCAAGTGGGGATAAAATATGAATGCATGAGCAAGATTGCCTTCAGAACAAGGCACGGTCATTTTGAGTTCACGGTGGTGTCGTTCGGACTGTCCAACGTGCCCGTTGTCTTCATGTGCTTAATGAATGGAGTGTTCAAAAACTATTTGGACAAGTTCGTCATATTCTACTTGGATGATATCCTTGTGTACTCCAAGACAGAGGAAGAACACAAAAAACATCTTAGAATGGTGCTGCAGGTGTTGAGAGAACACCAATTATACGCAAAAATGAGCAAGTGCTCATTTTACCAAAAGAAGATCCATTATCTGGGACACATTATTTCTGAAGAGGGGATCATTGTAGATCCTAAGAAGGTACAGGCGATTCAAGAGTGGCCAGCACCAAGAAATGTGACAGAAGTTAGATCCTTTATGGGTCTGGCAGGTTATTATAGGAGGTTCATAGCCAGATTTTCAAGGATAGCTCATGCTATCACTGCCTTGCAAAGGAAGGAGAAGAAGTTCCAGTGGACTGGACAATGTGAGAGCAGCTTCCAACAATTGAAGCAACTGCTCACTAGTGCTCCAATCCTAAATATTGTTGATCCAAGTAAGGATTACGTAGTGTGCATGGATGCGTGTAAGGAAGGGCTGGGAGGAGTTCTCAGCCAAGAGGGATCTGTAATTTGTTATGAAT
>ML796889.1:75325-103322 GCA_009831015.1 Picea engelmannii
GAATCGATCTATAGAGCTTGTAAAGGTCCAGTGGACCTGGTACGGTCCTGAGGACGTGACATGGGAGCATGAAGAAGTTATGCGGGTAGAGTACCTGCATCTTTTTGAAAATTTTGATGGACACACAGAGGCAGTGTAAGTTGCAGTGAGGACAGTGCAAAAATAAGGGGAAGGGGATTGTAGTGTCCCCAAGGCCGATCCCCGATGTAAACCATGATTTGAAAAAGATTGTAAATATTTGTTATAGGCTGGTGAGCCGAGTTTTGTATAAGCCAGTAGGCTTATGTGTTTGATTAGGCCAGAGAGCCTAAGGATTGAAGGCCAAGGGCCTGGATTTTGTATCTGTATATATATGCAGCACATCAATAAAATATAAACACCGCCAGGTGCAGATCGGCCATGATGAATGAGTGATGGGGGGCTGAGAATCCACAAAGTGGGCAAGGAACTAGGGGCTAGAAGGTGGGAAAGGGGCTAAGTAATGAGCCTAGGGGATAAGCCTAGGGGCTTAAGCCTGGGAAATAATATTTTAATATTATTTTAAAAGAGACATGTGCATTTCCATTTATCCTAAGTTCCTAGCAAGGGAGGGAACGTGCAAAGGGGATGCACGCTGTGGTACACATGCAGTTACTAGGGTGACAAGTGTCAACCCTGGTGCATGCAAATATAATTGCCAAGATGAACTGTGGGAGGGGATCTTCTCTCCATTCAAACCTGAACCTCTGAGCGTGGAACCGGTACAACCTCTGCCAGATTACCCTGGTTCATCTCTGAAAGCCGTAAAGCCTGTGTTTGTCTTGAAGAAACCGTGTACACCCTGTCCAAAGCTGTGAGTCTGTGCTTGTTCTAGGAAAAACCCGAGAGCGCATTTTCTGAACAGGAACCCTGTGTTGAACTCGAGTGGAAAAATCTTTGGTTGTTCGAGAAAAGTTGAGCTAGCCTGTGCATGGAGACCTGTTTCGAAATCATGACCGTGAGGTCATACTGTGACTACTAAACCATTTTAGGAAGCCTTGGTCTGTGTTTCCTATGGGTGGTTGTGACCATGCAGTATTGGACTGCGTGAGGCTTGTTGGCTTATGAGCGACTCCTCTAGGTGAGAGAGTGCACAGGGGGAGAAGAGAACTCCTGGAAAGAACCCTGTAGCTTCCATAAAGCCCGGAGACTTCCAGTCTGGTCTGTTCCTATAACCCAAGGTAAGGGAGACTGGCAGTCGAAGGACTATCTAGGTGACAGAGAAGGTGCACTCTCCTGGAGTGGAACAGGCATGTGGGGAATGAGGGTATGTGGGCAGTGAGCAAGGGAGATTCCTGGGAGAGGTTTCTTCCTGGTGGTTGTGTATGTGCTATCTTCCCTGTAACCTCATCCTAGCCTAGGATTCCTTGCCTTGGGGTGGAGCTCAGTCTCAGCTCGGGGGTGACCCACTGTTGAGTTGATGAACAGTGTGGTCTAAGGCTGGGAGGTTCGTGGAAGGCCTGCATTTGGTTGTTGGATTCCACCATTGATAAGGATAAGTATCTGACTATGTTCCTTCACATTTGGCATGAATGTGCTGTATATATTATCATGCTTTCCGCTGGGTAAATGAATTACTGTTGAATGCTAGGGCTTGTTTAATTGTAAGCAGTAACTTATATATTTTACTCTGAGAATTAAGTGTGTTAATTGTTTAAATGCATGTGCTTATAATGTCTGTACGAATTATTTATAAAATTCATGTATAGGATGGTAACTGAGAGGTTTGAAAACCTCGGTAGTGTAAAAGGGTACTCTACACCTGGAAAGGGGACATTCCACAGATTGATTGTGGCAGACACATTTTGTCCATATGGTTGATGGTAGACTCTGGATTGAGGATGCCCCCTAGCATGAGGGTGCCCCCCAAATGGAATTTGTCCTCCGGTGGGAGGATGCCCCCCAACTTGAGGGAGAGTTCCCAGAATTTGAGAACCAGACGTAAATGACTAACCGGTGCCACTGAGTGGATTAGGACCACCAAGATTGGTCCCTTAGGGTTGTTGGATAGGTATGGAACCTCCCAGCATAACTTGGGTAGTAGTGTCTTGGGTAGTAGTGGCAGTGAAATCATTCAGTGCTCTGTACCCAAAAGGGAGTGATGATGTAGGTCTTAGTGTTATAGGTGTGCCAATCGCAGCTTGGTTAACCACCGCGTTATTGGCGGGAATAGTCAAAATGTGAGGGACTATTGTAGAATGGGTCATCTGGAGAGGAAGAGTAGACCTTGGTCCAACGGACGGTGTGCTCAGACCAACGGGCGGTGTGGACATAAAAATGGTGGTACCGGTAAAATGGTTTAGGGGTACGGTGTAGGAAATATGTGCGTCAACACCCATCCCTGTTCCATAAAGATCTCGCACCATGCGCGGTGGACTTCGAACAATGTCTGCAGTCCAAAAAGGGTCATCAAATAAAGGGTTTTGATGAGACCCAGTCGGAATGTCAGAAGGATTGACGATGACAAATTCACCACCGAGATTCAGTTGGAGGACATGTCATTCATATCCCTCTGGAATGCGGAAAGCTTCCGGAGACTCTGAAACAATTCAAAAATTCTCTAAAGGAGTGGGAACTTCTTCTTGGGGAGTTGCAGTGTCTTGAACCTCGCTCTGTTGAGGAGATTCCTCCATAGAATGAGGGGGTAAAGGGGTGTTTCCTTCCATATTTTCTGGAGGAAGTCCTTGTAGCCTTCGTGAACAACATGGAGGGTCAATGTTGGTCAAAAAGAGTCGGTGAAAGAGATCTATGGCCAACTACCAAAAGGAAACAACATAGGCTAATAGAATCTAAGAATCACAACCAAACAAACATGACCTTCTCTCGATGACCATACTAGTTGGTGATGAAATCCAACATCGCATGATCAAGTCCAAAAGGGGTGGGGATAGGGTGGAACAGTTAAAATGGTGACCTGCTTAATAGACTTACGCCTTGGTGCAAGCTTCCATGCAATAATTGTGGATTTACCCTCGAAGGAGCCCGAGTGAGTTTGACCAACGTCTACTCCAGGTATAGTGAGACTTCCCTTCACTGTCACCTTGTGTAAGACCCTAAATATTATGGCCACTAAGGTTACCAATTCGTAGTCATCCCCTGGGTGGGAACAATCGACAATCTGATCCAAATGTATGGGCAGGGTATCAAGCCCGAAATCAACTAAAAGGATTCCACGTAGTAATTGTGGATTTACCTTTGAGCGATCCCCATAATACGATTTGACCACCACAATCAGTTAAACCACGGAGGGATAATCTTCATAGCTCACTCGAATGCGACCTTGTGCATAACCCTTGTGTGAGAGGGGGATCCCAGGTAGACTTATACGACAATTGGATTTAACTCTCCCTAATTCAGGATGCTAATGTTTATTTTGGAGACTTTGGAGAGTTATTCTCACAGCCTAATCCAAAGTACTAAGCCTAGTCTACTGTTGGTGGAGGATCCTAGAAAAGAAAAAGTTCTAGATAATTTTTAATTAGCATTCATTTTATAGTTCTTCTTTACTGAGAAGGGGTGCATGGAAGTGAAACGAATGGAATTATGAATCAGTCCCAAAAATGCATCAAAGATGATAAGTAGTCATTTCTTTTCGATGAACATCTATCTAAGGGAGAGAGAGAGAGTTTTTTTTTTTTTCACTAACAAGCACTAATAAGGAATGTCCTCAAACAAATTTTCTTCAATCAAATCCTGATGTGATGCTAAAAGCTTTCAAGATACCTTCTAACATGCACAATCAATCGTGAAAATTCCTTTTTATTGTTTGCATATGAATAATGATTAATTCAAAACAATGCTCATCTTGCTAATTATCTTCTTGGATGAATGAAAATCAAACCTACACAAGCAAGAATCATACAAACAATACACCCTCTCGTTTTGATCAAAACAAGAAGCGAAAGAAAAGAAACAATCAAAGAGAAATCAAACTTCACACCAAAAGAGATGTCGAAGAACAATGATCTTAACTAAAACCAAATGAAACGATTCGTAGGCTTTTGATGACTTTCACCAGAGTTTGTCATTCAGTCGAAAAAGGAGAGAAAGACAATGCATGGGTTTCAAACTCCAAATGACAGAAAAAATCAACAACAATAGTGAAGAAGGCTACAAAATCTGAACAGCAAGATGTTTGTTCTTCAAAAAAGACAGATGTCAAAGCTGGAAAGGAAGAAGGATTGACTCACAAGGTGACCCATCAAGAGAAACACAGAGGTAAAACCCTAAAAAAACAATTCTGGAAGGTTTATTGACCAAAGGAGGGTTGGCGCTCTGTTGTCAAGGACAAGGAGCATTATAGTGCTCTGTGTAAGGCACTCAGGGAGCACTGGTGCTCTGTTAACATAGGGACAGGGGTGCCAGGTTCAGAAAGCTCCTAAAAGTATCAAAAACCCAAAAATTGCAGTTCAATCTCGACAATCAAGCTGAGTGTGATAGGGTAGGGAGTCAATCAGCTCATGAAACCAATCAAAAGAGGAGTGAACCAGGTCTGAAAACCATCAAGGGGTGAGCCAAGGTCAATGAGGATAAATCAAAACAAGAAGTTTCGATTTGAGGCTTCTCCCTAGTGGAGTCGCCAGTTTTTGTTGTAGGAAAATCTCCCTGTGGATAGGTAGATTGCCTTAAAGAGCTAGACCCTAAACTCTAAGACAAAAATTTCTTAACGTGGACACTGACTTCCTTTCAAATCCATACAAACTAATACATGATAAGGAAAGAGAATAGAAGTACCTCTTTATCGATGTTTTTCCGTGCACGCTCTGAGTTGGGATCCAATCTCTCGCTCTTCGGTGAGTCCTGTAGACAAACAAAGTACGACCGCTTCCTACTCTATTGATATTAGCTTGAAAACATATCTATCTATCAGTGATAATTTTATGTAAGATCAGACACAAACTAGAAATAAACAGGCCAAGCATGTCATATTAATGAGAATAATGACAGCAGTACTTACAATCGTAGATGTGAATGCGACAGCTTTGTCAAGTCCCCTTTTGTCTAACCCTTGCTCGAAAGATCCACAACCTAGATGATAACAGCTTCACTAATCACTCTCCTTTGACTAGGTGTGTGTTTCCTATGAGATCATAGGTTTCATGCTAGCAATTCTTTCCCCTTTTCACCATGATAGAGCCTGCTTATATAGGTTAAGGAAGGATTAACCTCTTGAGTTATCTTTAGAACAAGTTGAGGAACTTTCTCCTTAGATCAGGAATCTCCTGATGGAACCAAGAATTTGAGTGCAACTGCCTTCTAAACTTGAAATATCCTCCCCTTATTCTCCTCAATGGGCCAACCATTGCCTCAAATTAGATAGCTCTCCCTCAAAAGGGCCATTAGGATGCTATAACGCTCCCTAGGAGGCTCAAGGGGAGCACCAACGCTCTAAGGATGGGTAGCGCTCCCTCAGAGAAGTGGATTGTTGTTATAATGCTCCCTAGTAGTTTGTGGGGGAGCACCAACACTCCTAAGGATACCATAGGGGAGTTCTCTCCTTCAAAACCTTTGTTTAAGAGCTCCTCTCAGGTGATAAGAGCTCCTTGACTTTAGTTAATCATTTTCCTTCCTCCAAATCAAGTGTCTGAGTTATTCTAGATGTCTTTTTGGTGTCATCATCATTGAAGTATGCTTTGTTTGATGTTTTCGACACTTGTGAATGTCATGCGACACTTGCGACAGTTGAGAGGATCATGCGACACTTACAACACTTATTGAAGTGAGCAATATTGAGGTGTAACACCTTCAATTTTCAATAAAAAAAAAAATTTCAATGGACTCGAACCACTTTCTCAACACCCCTATTTTCCACCTCTTTTATTATATTCCCCTTTTTGTCCTGATCATCATTGTATCTATCACTTAAAAATCATTCTTTTATGTGGTCCCACCCAAACCCTTTCCCTTACAAGCACCTCTCATATCCAAATGGCCTCTAATGGTGAAGAGATGGTTTTTTCTTTAGCAACCTTCAAGCATTCTCTATTCTCTTCCTTGCAATAACCCAAACTTAAAAATCTTGGTCTTTGTACCACCTCTAATGGTTGAGTGATTCATTGGTGATGAATGCCAATTCCACCTCCTTTGTATCCCATCTTTGTGAGGAGCTTCATGCCCACATTAGTTTCATACTGAGAAAACATTGAACATGACAAAACATCATGTACCTCGGTTTCAGTTTGTGCATCCATGATAGAAGGCTCTTTGTCCTCCATTCATTCACCATGATGCAACTTAGCCAAGAGATCATCCTTGTCTTGCAATTCGAGTTTCAATTATTCAATAATTTTGTTGAGGACTTCTCCATGAAGCCGATACCTCTCTTGATGCTCTTGCTTCTCTTCTTTTGCAACCTGCAAAACTCTCGTCAACTATGAATTTTCATCTTGAATGTTGTGATTTATATATTCTAATTCTTTAAGTCTTTCTCCTTTCTTCGCTCCTTTTCACATCATGCAAAGCAGTCAACCTAACTTTGATACCACATGATCTAAAAATGGATGAGTACTTTATGCAAGTTTTCAACTGAGAATTGTTTTATGACGAAGTATTTGCATAAGGATTAAAGAGCATATGAATTCATGATTAACCATTCTTTTTAAACAAGAATGCATAGCATACATGAACTCAAATGGAATAAGCACATGAAAAGACAAGAGAGAGATAACCAATGTTGGTAATGGAGGTCATCCCTCCTAGGATACGTCTCCGGACCCACTTCAATTGGAATACAGATCACTTTCATTCATTCTTCAAAATATGTTGGGACATTCTCATAAGTGATTACATAATATATTCCTTCTCGTTTAATGAGGATTCAAGAAGACTGCTCACACTCATACCTCTCCATACATCAAGAAGGATAACACCTTAAATGAATAAGTCTCTGAAATATTAGGATTAGTAGCACTATGGCTTTCTAACTCCTCTCATTAACTCTCCATTACTCTCCTCTCTTTAAAAGGGCTCACATAAGGAATTATGTAGTTTTTACTCACTCTCTCTTAAGAAAAATCATTAATTCCTAGATCCACAATAATAGGATCTAATTACAAAAGAGGAAAAAGAAGATCCATAAATGTACTATCTCAAACTATCTTCAAGTACATAATGGGAAAAGTCTCAAAACCACCGAAAGACTCTTCATCTATGTCCTTGATTCTCTCAACCTAATAGTGAGAAAATGGAAAATTGGTGTTTGGTGGTTTATCACATAAAAACCAATGTCCAAATTATAATTTAATGAAAAATATGTGAGTCTAATTTCCCTCACAAGTATTTGTTGTACAACTGAGAGGGGGGGGGGGGTGAATCAGTTGTTATCGTTATTAAACAATTATGCTTATTTTAAACTCTTTACACAACATTTAATGACAGTCACAATAATGCATGGAAGTAAGTAATAGAACATTCAACATCAATCACACATATGAGATACACAAAGATAAATATTTTTTGAGGAAACCCATACAGGGTAAAAACCTCTTCTTCTTTATATCTTAAGTAATCTTTACATTATTTACATTATCATACATATGAGCACCAACTCATAATGAGGCTACAACCTCTGTTTTGCAAGCAACAACTTGCTGAGAGCACCAACTCTCTGTTTACTCTAGAACCTACTAGAAGGAAGCACCAACTCCATGGTTTCTGTAGCACCCACTAGAAGGAAGCACCAACTCCCTAAGTGTTCCAGCACCAACTGGATGGAAGCACCAACTTCCAGTCACACAGGCACCAACCTATATAATAGAGAACAACAATTCTCCCTTGCACCACCCTGCCACCCTGGTTTCTCTGGCTGCAACCAGATGGAAGCTACAACTCCCTGTGTTCAAGCACCCACTTGAACCTCTGAGGAAAACTGTCCTCCCTAGCACCTCCCTACCACCCTGAAATATAAATGCTTGCTAATAACACTTATTACAGTGAAATAAAGTTCTTCAAAAACTTACAAGTCTCATCACTGATCTACTACACTGCGCTTCTTTATCTGCATCAACGTCGTCTCCACACTACTTACGCTCTCTATTATTTTTCCTTTTATGCTCTCTGCTCCATGTCCCTTCAGTGATCCATTCCCCTTCTGTTCATTTTTGCTACTGCGCTCTACCTCCTTCTTCACACCTCAACCACACCCAACGTCAACAACATCGATCTCTACTTTGTTCTGCATTCTTATAGTCTCTGTGCTCATTGTTCATGCAGTATCCACCAAGCTCTTGCATGCTCTCCCCATATTGAGTGCTTTGTCTCATCATCATGCCAACTCTTCAGCTTCTCTGGTAGTTAACGCATGTGTCCATCATCACTGGGTGTTATTTCAATATTCCTTCGCCTCTCCAGTAGTCGAGACTCTTCATCTTCTTTGTTATAGACGAGCTCAACCTCTCTATTGTATTTATAGGCTTTAATGCTCTTCCATCTGTCAATTTCCTCTATTACCAATCTTCATCCTAATGGAAGATTCCTTGAAACTCTTCAACTCCTTTGGAAATCACACTCAAGTCTCTTTGAGTCCTCTGGAAGGAACCATCATTGGTTTCTAGCAGTTACAGAGTGAACAATGAAATGGAGCCTAGCTATGCTATCTCCTTCCACTTGCGTGACCATCGACGGTGACCACTGGCTACATATATATTTCATCATTTTGACATTTAGACATTCGGTAATTCGACATTTGTGTGATCAAGTGTCTCGACACTTCAAGTTGCGGTACCCAAAACTCTAAAATGGAGCTTTTCACTTCAAGATTTTCTCTACAACTCTTCGACGATGTGACCACCATCGGTGACTGAGCACTTATCCATAAAGCACTTTCACAATTTCGCAATTTGGCATTTTGGCATCCTTGATGCAAAGAATTCTTGACAACTCCAAGTCTCAGTATCCAAAACTCCGAAATGGATTTGAATCAACGATATTTCAGAAATTTGCATTTCGCCATTTCGGGGCTCCTGTGGTGAAGAGTCTCAGCGCTTAACTCCTCCAACTCTCGGTATTCGAAATCCCAAAATGGATTCGAATCAAGATCTGGCATTTTGTTGTTTCACATTTCTACGATTCGACATTTCAACACTTCTGGTGTGAAGTGTTTCGACACTTCAACTCCCAGTATCTGGAACTCCAAAATGGAGTTATTTCCCGATCTGCAAAGCTCTTTATTGGTGTTCCTATTTCGGGATTTTGGCGTTTCTCTTTTCGCAACTTCAGGACTCCTTTTGATGAAGAGTCTCAAATCTTGACTCTTACAACTCCTGATATCTAGAACTCCGAAATGAAGTCTTTGACATGCTGTAATATTTCACCTTTCAGGATTTTGGGGTTCTCTACTTTTCCTTTGATCTTTGATTTCTTGGTCTGTGAAAATCTAAAATGGAGTCTTTGTGGTGCTCTGATCTTTCACCACGTGTCCATCCTCGATCAATTCTTGATCCACCGGCTCAGATCATTTCCCCATTTCACATTTCGTGATTTGGAAGGATAGAGTACTTCCTTCCTTTGACTTCTTGGTCAGCGAAATGTTGATCTGTGACCATGTGTCCTACCCAAAGATGGACGATCCTCCTTCTTTTTGGATTTCGATGTTTCACATTTCATGATTCCGAGACTCCTGTAGTAAGAGTTCTTGACATCCACAACTCCCAGTATTCACAATCCCGGTATCTGAAACTGTCTCCTGATTTCAGGATTTCGACATTTCACATTTCACAATTCTGGGACTTGTCGTGAGTGTCCTTGACACCTCCACCTCTCAATATCTGAAAATCTAAAATGGAGTTGGATTAATTTATCCCTTATCTTCCTCGCCTTCCTGTAAACCATCAAATGATCAAGAACACTCTTGCACTCTGCATGCACCTCTGCACTTATCCTCCTAATCTTACGTTGTCCCTGTTTTTCCATCGATGCATACTCTAAACTTGCCATCAATGACAAGCACACCTGCGTTTAAACATGCTAACAATCGCCCCCTTTGGCATTGATGCCAACCCTGAATGACTACGCTAATCTGTTTGGACCTCCAAATGTAGCATCCGATCTAGACCACTCCTTTTCTCCCCCTTTGACATCAATGTCAAAGAAAACATGCCCCCCCCCTGAGCTGTTATAGTATTTTTAGGAGGTATCAGATATTCAATTAATACAAATCTCCCCCTAATAGGATGGAATCTCTTAGGTGTGAGACAGGATGACACCTAGCTTCTGTTGGAGATATTCAAATGGTGTATTGTCTAGGGGTTTAGTAAATATGTCTGCAATTTGTTATGTGGTTGTAATGTAATGGACCTGAACAACTTGATTGGTGACCTACTCTCTCAGAAAATGGTATTTTATGTGAATATGCTTGGTCTTGGAGTGCAATACAGGATTCTTAGACACACTGATGAAGCATATTTTACCTCCAAGTCTGCAAGTGTCTGAATCATCCATAATACCTGAGTGCAATAGGTAGCAAAAGAAATTTACTCTGCCTCTATAGTTGATAAAGAAATGGAACCCTTCTTTTTACTAATCCATGCTACTAATGAGTCACCCAGGAAGAATGCTCCTCCACTGGTGCTTTTTCTCTCATCAACATAGTTTTCCCAATCTGCATCTGAATAGGCAGTTAACTAAAAATTCTTATTTTTGGGATACCACAGACCATAAGTCAGTGTTTCTTTCAAATACCTGAATATCCATTTGACATCTTGCAAATGACTCTATTTAGGTGCAAACTAATATCTTCCTACCATTCAAATATCATGCATTATGTCTGGGCGAGATGTTGTGATGTACAACAAACTTCCTATCATTGACCTATATGAACTTTGATCAACATCAGGTGAGTCATCATCCTTGCTTAATTTGCATCTAGTAACCATAGGTGTACCCACAGGTTTATAATCTTCCATTTGAAACCTTTTCAACATTTCTTTTAGATATTTTTCTTGAGAAATGAACATCCCTTTAGACCTCTAAGTAATTTGTAGCCCAAGAAAAAATGACAGTTCACCTATCATAGACATTTCAAACTCGGACTTCATGGTAGAAGAAAACCATTGTACCAATTGATCCTTATTACATCTAAAGATGATGTCATCTATATAGACCAACACAATGAGAAAATCATTACCCTCTATTTTGATATATAGATTTTTGTCTATTGTTCCTCTCTTGAACCATTTGTCTTTGAGATACATATCCAGTCTGTGATACCAAGAGAGAGGGTCTTGTTTTAACGCATATAAATATTTCTTCAACTTGCATACTAAGTCAAGGTTATTAGACAGTTTGAAACCTTCTAGTTGTTCCATATAGACTTCTTCATTTAAATATCCATTTAGAAAATATGACTTGACATCCATTTGATAGACTTTAAAAATTTTATGACAAGCATAGGAAAGAAATATTCTGATAGCTTCTAATCTTGCTATGGGAGCAAAAGTTTCATCAAAATCTAGTCCTTCTATTTGACCATAGCCTTTACAAACTAATATTGCTTTGTTCCTGACAACTTGTCCCTGCTCATTCAACTTATTCTTAAAGATCCATTTGGAACCAATGATATTTTTACCTTCAGGTCTATAAACCATCTCCCACGTATTGCTTTTCTCAATCTGATCAAGATCATCATTCATTGCTTTAACCCAATGGTCATCTTTGCTAGATTCATTAAAATTATTGGGTTCCAGCATGGATATGAAAGCTATATGTGATTGCTCGGTATTTTTGATTATCTTTCTCCTAGTTTCTACACCTTTGTCTTTTTCACCAATTATCTGACTTGTAGGATGATTCTTTTGAGTGATTCTGGAGGAGGAATTTGAAGTTGCCTGTTGATTTGAGTTTGTCTGAGTATCCATGTCTTCATCTGATTCATAAAATTCATTTTCTGATTCTTGGACCTGTTCATCTTTAGCTTTAGTTGTGTCCTCTGTAGAAGACTCATTATTGTACCCCTCTCTTGTTGGGATTCCTTGATCAACTTTTACATCAATACAATCAACCATTTTATGCAGCCTCTTATTATAGCATCTGCATCCTTTACTATTTGTAGCATATCCTAAGAATATACCTTCATCATCCCTATCATCATATTTTCCAAGCTTCTCATCATTATTCTTTATGTAACATTTGCTCCCAAAGACTTTAAAGTGTTTGAATGAGGCAGGTCTCCCATACCATAGTTCATAAGGTGTCTTGTCACTTTGTGGTCTGAGGTGGGATTTGTTAAGAATGTGGATTGTTGTGTGTATTTATTCTACCCAGTAGGTTTGACCAATGTTCTTCTCATCCATCAGTGACCTATCCATTTCTTGCACTGTTCTGTTTTCCCTCTCAACTACTCCATTTTGTTGTGGAGTTCTTGGGATTGTGTATTCTCTCTTGATCCCATGCTTATCACAGAAATCCTTGAAATCACTTGAAATAAACTCTCCTCCTCAGTTTGATATTACTGCCTTTAACCTCTTTCTTGTTTGAGTCTCAGTTAAAGCCTTAAATATTTTAAACTTCTCAAATTCTTCAACTATTTCTTTGAGAAAGGAAACCCAAGTAAGTCTAGAGTAATCATCAATAATCATCATGAAGAAGTTTTCTTTCCCTGTGACTTCCTGTCTTGATGGTCCACATAAATCCATATGAACTAGTTGGAGTGGTTTCTCTATTCAAGTAAAGCTCTTGGACTTAAATTGTGTCCTGGTTAGCTTTCCTACTTGGCAGGGTTTACATATTGAATCTTGGGGCTTTGATATTCTCTGAATATCTTTTACTGCCTCTAGATTTTTGAGTTTGATTAAGTGGTCAAAGTTTATATGTCCAAGTCTCCTATGCCATAACCAACATTCATCATGTGTTCTTAGATGACACTCTTCTCTATTTTCTTTCAACACATATACGTTATTTTCCGTCCTTATGCCTTTGGCCACCACTTTTCCTGAGTTTACAGACTTTATTTTGCAGTCCTTAGACGTGAACACCACTTCACATCCTATGTCACACATTTGACTTACACTGAGTATATTATGCTTCAGCCCATATACAAGTAGAACATCTTGGGCTTTTCCTTTTCCATTACTTAAAATCACCATCCCTTTACCCTTTATTTTACTTGGAGCATCATTTCCAAAGGTTATGTTTCCTGATTTGCTTTCACTTAGAGATATAAAATTACCTTTGTCTCTTGTCATATGTTTGGAGCATCCACTGTCTATATACCAAGGGTTCATTTTTATTTGAGCTGACAACACTAATCACCACTTGCCAATTTCTTTCTTCTTCCAAACCTAGACATTTTCAACAGGGGAATTCAAATCTGGTTCATAGTTCCTTAATCGACAATCAATAGATTTATGTCCATAGTTATGACATATGTAGCATTCAATCTCATTGTTCAATAGGTCAAAATTATTGTTCCAACGTTGTCTACTCATTGACTGTTGATTATTTCTTGACCTCCTTAGTTTCATGTCTCTAGACTTAATTTGGCAATTTGCAATCTGTGAAGGTTTGTTACTTAGTTGTATCATTCTTTGTTGAGGCAAGTATTTATTCCTTTGAAATATTTATTGCTCATGTCTAATTCTTAAGGAACAATTTACAACTTTGTGACCAAAGTTAGAACAATAGAAACAATAGCCATAGAAAAATTCTTTGTACCTGGAAAATGGTTGTCTTCTTTGAGCAAATCGATTTCTTCCATGATGATGACGTCTTTCAGCAAGGAGCGCATTATTTCTTTGTTCTACAAATTTAATCCTGGCACTTTTTTATTTACTCGTCCTAGGCGGTTGATTGTCTTCCTTTGTTTCTGCAAGTTTGGTGTTGTCATTGATTGTAGATTTGACAAACATGATGGGTTATTCATTTCTTGGATTACCCCATTAAGATAAACCCTGCTGTGAAAACTCGTGCATGAATGTTCAACAAATGATAAAGAAAAATCTCTTAATCCCAGGTTTAAACAAAATGATTATTGTGTCATAAATATGGAACATGAACATGGATCATACATATAAATTTATATCAATCCCAATCTGTAGTAAACCATAACATCGAAAGAAATAATAGTCTTAACTACAAATTGAAACAATCTTAACTTGAATAAAACCACAATATGGAAAAGCTAAATCTGCAACCAGTATCATATTTCATTCAAGTGTGAAAATCATTAATCCATCGTTCTTTTCCCCAGGTAGCGATGATCCTTGTTTACAAAAATAATACATATATAAAGGCCAGAGGATCAAAAAATTCCTTGTGGAAATTATCAAAGTTGTTCCAAAAATTGTGGGAAATACAATCTCCCAAATTCCTATTCCTATCTAAAACTAACAGCCTAATCTAAAACCATGTAAGGAAATAGAATGTTCAGAAATTCCACTAGTAATCCAATTTCCTTTAGACTTCGTATGTACCTATAAATGAACAAGAATACATGATTTTGGATTGTGTTTTAGTTGTAAAATCAAAAAATTCAAATTTTAATGACTAGCTACAGAATCTCACGATTCTGTAGCTAGTTATTATTACAAACAGAATCGAGTTTTATCATTCAATCAAAATAGAAATGGATGTGATTTGAGCCAACATATCCTATATGCTAATTCAACACAAACAAAATCATTTTAAAATCACACTTGAAATACCATACCTTGGTTTCAGGGATTCGATTTGATCAAGCTATTTTTTAATTGACAATGGTAGTGGCTGCCTCTACATTTATGAAAACAACTAAGCCTGTGGTCTTCTTCCTTTTACCATTAGCTTGCAATTTGTTGTTTTCTTTGGTTAGCACATTTACTCAGTCCTGCAAGGATTTGATTCAGGATTGGAGAAAAGGGACATCTGTATAATATCGGTCGAGCCATGACTTACATTTGTCGCATTGTGGTTGATTAGGCCATGTAATTACATGTGAGGAACTTGTTAATTGACTAGCATTTCCTCTGTCGAGTTTGATCTCGGGGAAGTTGGGGTCATCTCTAAGGAACGATGGGAGGCTATTCACATAGTCATACGGCTTAACTGAACAAAGTTTGCGAGAGTATGGATACTCCTCGGTTAGAAACCATTCGATTTCAGAATCAGAATCATCACTTAACAGGATTGGTTTCTGATCTATGTTTTCTTTTGGTTTTTTACGAGCACACCGCGAAACCCAACGCGCAACATTTTTACCTTTTCAATTGATATCACTTTTTATTTTACCCTTTTTCTTTGCATACCTCTTAACATGCTTACCACCATATATTGGACATGAGTCAGGCAGGGTGTCGTGTTGGGTAGAGTTCGGGTAGGTTGAGGGTTCAAAAGAGGGCAAGAGTGTAGGAGGAGGAATGATAGCCCCAACAAGGGTTTCTATGACAATGATTTTGTCAACTTGTCCTATTTCAGGACTGGCAAAACCATTCCTCAATAAGAAAGCGTGCCAATAATCGCCAATCAACTTCAACTGATGAACCACAATAATTTTAATTAAACAATGGTGGAAGAGGCTGGAGTCAGCTTTCTTCCTTTTGAACTGCTTAGCCATTTTATATAAAGTCCTAAGGAGAAAATGTCGCATATTTAAGGGAAAATCTATGAAACTCATGAGAAGTCATAGGTGGTATAGGAAAACTATATCGTATCTACCCTCGCATGTAAAAAACTACTTGATAATAGCCAACAAATCATGCCATCTAGATTTCAGAACTGTAACGGGCATACCTTTGTCGCAACTGTTAATCTACCTTGAGGTAAATAACAGTGGCCATGGTACTTCGTCAACCTTCGAATTTTTAAACCATCTTTGTCCCTCAGCTGGTAGACCAGTGGCTGAGCTAAGGAAATCCTCATTCACTTCAAGCTGGACGTCCCCAATTTTGGCTTTTCACCCATCGAATGTAAGTGAAAAATGTTGAGCGACTGCCAGGTTGAAACCCTCGAACTTCTCAATAAAAACCCGCCAACGATTTCTTTCTAGGTCCTCTTGGGAATCATCAAACAACAACAAAGTTTGGACACCATTGGGCTCGATTCAAACTACAAGAGCCATTGCTAATAGCACAAAATAAACAGGGTAATCGGCGAGAGGGTTTGACAGGGTAGACATAGGACCATTTTTCCTGAAGCTTCCCTAACACAAGCAAAGGCAACCCGAAATACAAGACAACGCATTAATGATTATGCGTGTGAGGGTGGTGGAGTAAATTAGGACCATGCAAGATTATCATGTCAGGTTGTACAACTGATCGACACCTTTGTGTAATGGTACATTGAAATCAACAGTGCATATCCAAATGAATTACAACATAACCACGATTTGACCCAAAAATCAACATGTTCAAACAAACCATTGCATCGAAGTATATGTAAATTGACACCATATTAACAATAGTCAAATGCATAAATATTTGGTGTTTTGATAATGTGTGACCAGTGGTGTATTTGAGGTCAAACAGTTGTAACCACATAAACAAATAGGTTCATAACAATCCAAAAGATCATTTTGATGCAATCAACATGAATTCCAACTGTGGGTTTTCATGCTTGCAGTCATGAAAATGAAAACGAAAAGCAGGTATGCAAAAGCAAAATATAATGGTGTCATTTTAAAAAGTTGCGACAAGTATTGAGGGTTCAAAACCCTTGTGTAGGCAGCTTGTAAGGAAAAATATAGGAATTAATATCGCTGCCTACAATGCCGACACACTGGTAGAAGAAGTTATATCTACCAAATGAACAAGTCCAGATTAGGATAATGAGAAAAAACTCCAACTCGAAGACAACCAGAAAACTGTTTGAACATCATCATCAATCATAAAAAATTTCATCTTGTTATTTTAAACGATGAAAACTGATAACAATCTTAACAAAAGAAAGTCATGATATAAAGGTTAAAATCTCCAATACTCTTGACAGAGCCACTGCTACTAGCAGGCATCCATAGCCTATACAGGGTTGCCACTTAACCCACTCCAATATCCGTATCCTGCCAAGAAGTTCCATATCAGAATAAAGGACATTTAAGGTCAAAAGATTCCATATCTGAGAATTTTCATATACCCGACATTGCTTCGCTGCCAATGGGCCTATTCAGTACCCCGGTGAAGTTATCTTGGCATCATGAATGCATTTACCCGCTGCCAGCAGACCTGTTCGGTATCTTGGTGGGTTTACAAGCACTTCCCACAACTCTTTAATGATTTATTTGGTTTTTAAGGATATGTAATAGAGTGGGGTGACACTGAAAATTGTGATATTTTGGACATATTTTAATAAATTATAGACCTTGAGAGAATTTTTAAACTGTCCTTCATTAAGATCTATAGATAGTTTGTTAATAAACCGACCTTCGGAGGCGGGGAGACATCTCTGAGTTGTTCTCTTAAGGAACAGGGACAGCGCAAGAAGAAATTTTTATGGATGATCATGAAAATCTTCAGTTACAGATTGAAATCAAGAAACTCTTTTCAAACAACAAGCTTTCTTTAACATGGCTGCAAACTTTAGAAAAATATCATAATTGATGTTTTAACAATATTGAGTAGTTATTTCAGAGGAGAAATTTTTCTATTCTCTTTGTTTGAAATGGTTCATGGTGCAGGCATGTGTGTTTCAGAAAGAAAGACTGATAAGCATAAATGGAAACAAAACACACCAGTGAAGAAAAATTGGAAAGCAAAGAAATCGAAACAAAAGAATATGTACAGAAGGTGCATCTGAAAACCTCATGCAACAAATCCCTTGGGAGATTGAAAGAAAGTAGAAAAATCTTGTTTGATGGGAAAGAAGTCCTACTCATGGTACCTTGGGTCAGGGTTGATTCAGATTTATTTATCTCTTTACTTTCCATTTAAGATTTTCATGACGATACTGCGTTTTTGAAAATAAATGTTCAACTAGAAGCAAAGAGAAAAGGATCAAGGGGACTTCCCTGACAACAGCCATATTATGGTTCTCGTGGTGCACCCACTTGTGTTCATGACTGCATTATTACAAGGAGAAATAGTGAGAAATAAAACTGAAAGGAAAAACTATTCCTAAACCTACCCTAACTATTAAACAAATCAGGATACTACGTGAAGTCATGCTTCCAATGTAGCCATCAGAGTAACTATGATCCCGCAATGGAAACAAAATCAAATATTATTAATAAGAATGGTAATATATAAACAAATGATAGAAACATATCACACTTACCTTCATAATAATCATCTAAAAATGAAGTAAGAATGATCTTACCATTTCCTTGGATATTCTTGTTGTACGAATCCTCCAGCCATTGTGCAATCTTGTCATGATAAGGGTCATAATGGCATGGGCAAGTGTAAGTAGGTTTGAAAAACTTGTGAGGAATATGAGGAAATGGAATAACCATCAGCCAAGGCTGAAATGCCCCATCCTCTTGACAGTTCTCTAAGTGTTCATTAATTTCTCCACATGGAGGATCTAAAAGAAATATGTCATGCCTACTTCCAAGATACTTAGGTAAAAAGAGAGCAAGCTCAACTTTGTCTTTATTATGAATTTTTTTTATATATGAATATTCAAGCCATCCTAAGATCCTGTCACAAAAATGGGGATGTAAACAATGACTTTGATGAAACAAATATATCAATGGGAAACTCATCATAGGAGGATTCGTGCAATCAATTAGATCATTGGTTTGAATGTTCCCTTTGATGAGATTGATCATTTCAAAATGTGAAGCATAAAAATTAGGATTCGAGCTAATCAAAGAATGAATATGCAACTTAGAATGTTTGATCTCTATTAGATATAATGCATTGTCTTTTTCAACAATAAACTGTGTAAAACCATCTCGCAACATGTCCTTTTCCCATCTGAGTGATGAAAGTGAACAAGCGTCAAATCCAATTTTATCAATGTTATGCTTGGAATTAATTTCACCAAAATTTAGAATATTGAAAAGATATGATTGTGGCAGAAAAGAGTAGGATGTTGTAGATAAGTTGTCAAGTCCAACAGAGTCTAGGAAGAGATCAGGATATAAAGAATAAAAGGAATCAGACATAAGCACATGAAAATAATCTCTTGAATTAACAATGGTATTCTCAAGATATTTATCTTCACCTTCTTTAAAACCCTTACTCTGTTTTGGTGACGAATACCTCAACATGATATGATCATCTGGATTTGCCTTTTGTGTGATAGATAATTCAAAATTTATGTGAGAAACATCTAGTCTTTACTGTGAACAAAGTGCATTTTGAGGATGAAGTTTTAAGGTTTCTTATTCTAGTTGCATATCTTCTTCTCTAATCAGTTTCATAGGAGTACTAGAACATTCAAGACGATTTTCTTGGCTTAAGTGTTCTTCAATGACTAATTTTAAATGTTGATTAGAGAATGAGTTACAAGAATGAGGGTATTCACCTTGAGCCAGAAATGAATCTTCTTCCATACTGGTCATGGACTAAAAATACAACGATTCAAAGGAAAAACCAATTTGGTTGTCAATAAGAACCTGGTCAATAGATTCTACCTCCCTAGCTTGTTCAACATTG
Organism: Picea engelmannii; assembly: GCA_009831015.1. NCBI lineage: Eukaryota > Viridiplantae > Streptophyta > Pinopsida > Pinales > Pinaceae > Picea > Picea engelmannii. The sequence goes on from ML796889.1 coordinate 94,846, forward strand.
TCGGAAGGATTCTTCTCTTCTTGAGAAGAGAATTGTTCTTGTAGTTGAGTGATAGGATTTGCAATTAGTTCTTTGTTCATGCTTGAATATGAATGGATGGAAGGGATGCAAGCATCACATAAGAGACTTAATGCAAATGACATGTCATCGAGATTAAATTTACAGAGGATATGATAGACTCTTGTCAGAAAGTCTTTTGAAGATGAATCACCGTTGATTAGCGAAGTATGAAATTCTTCACATAATTGATCGAAATCATAAATTTCAAAAGCATATAGAAACTCATCTACAAATTGAAACCAATAAAAAATGTGACATGATGGAAAGGATTCAAACCAATGTTTAATCTGGCCTGTAAAAGTAAAAGCGAACAGTGTGCATAAAACTCTTAAATATGAGATGTCATGTTTGATGCATTTGCACCAAAACTTGTTAAGGTGGTATTTAGCAGATGTATTTTCTTCACCATCAAAGGTGAGTTTGGACAAGCGAGAGACTGTCTTGTTGGGAACATTGGGTAATGAGAAGTTGAAAGCATGTTCCAACACAGTGATTTTGGGAGCCATGGGGAAATTGAATACATTTAAAATAAAGGCTCCTACAAGGCCAACTTGTCAGTCTACCCTCCTTCTAGCGCCATTTGTTGACGGGCGAAATTGACTGCTCATCAACTAGAGGAGTGAATCTGGTCTGGGGTTGTCTAAATAACCCAAGCTATTTGGATTAATCCACTCTGACAGGTTTAGCGGCTCCGTTGGACGATCTAAGTCCTAGGAAAGTAAAAAAAAACTAAACTAAAGAAACTAACTAAGTGAAAAGCAATTGTTGCAACTATATACAAGTATAATATATATTCACAGTTCGCTAATTAATATTAATAAAATAGTAATCCTAATTATTAAATTTACAGTGTATTGATATATTTAAATCTCTATCATATGTACAGTATTCACAAGATGCAAATTTTAATCGAAACCTGCAAAATCATATATGAATTGACTTATGACAGTGAAGCTGGTGTTTTTTTATTTTTTATAACTTTATAAAGAGAAAATGAGATGGCAACTATCTAGCTTAGTGATAAAAATAACAATATGTACTGTAAATCTAAACTACAAAAAATTCTTATATTGATTAATCTACTAAAATGAACTATCAAATTGACCTGGAATATTATCTCCTATTCATCCTTTACATAGCATCTGCATTCACTGTTTGATGATGCCAACCCACACCATATTTTCCAATACTTCACGTAAACATGAAGCAACAATGCTTTTAAATGCTAACTACAAAACAAATGAGAGATATAGTGACAACAATCTTACAATTTCACAAGTGACCACATTAAGATAAACCCTGCTGTGAAAACTCGTGCATGAATGTTCAACAAATGATAAAGATAAATCTCTTAATCCCAGGTTTAAGAAAAATGATTACTGTGTCATAAATATGGAACATGAACATAGATCATACATATAAATTTATATCAATCCCAATCTGTAGTAAACCATAACAACGAAAGAAATAATAGTCTTAACTACAAATTGAAACAATCTTAACTTGAATAAAACCACAATATGGAAAAGCTAAAGCTGCAACTAGTATCATATTTCATTCAAGTGTGAAAATCATAAATCCATCATGCTTTGCCCCAGGCAGCGATGATCCTTGTTTACAAAAATAATACATATATAAAGGCCACAGGATCAAAACATTCCTTGTCGAAATTATCAAAGTTGTTCCAAAAATCGTGGGAAATACAATCTCCCAAATTCCTATTCCTATCTAAAACTAACAGCCTAATCTAAAACCATGTAAGGAAATAGAATGTTAAAAAATGCCACTAGTAATCCAATTTCCTTTAGAATTTGTATGTACCTGTAAATGAACAAGAATACACGATTTCTGATTGTGTTTTAGTTGTAAAATCAAAAAATTCAAATTTTAATGACTAGCTACAGAATCTCACGATTATGTAGCTAGTTATTATTACAAAGAGAATCAAGGTTTATCATTCAATCAAAACAGAAATGGATGCGATTTGCGCCAAAAAATCCTATATCCTAATTCAACACAAACAAAATCATTTTAAAATCACTCTTGAAATACCATATCTCGGTTTCAGGGATTCGATTTGATCAAGCTATTTTTGAATTGATAATGGCAGTGGCTGCCTCTACATTTTTGAAAACAACAGAGCGTGTGGTCTTCTTCCTTTTATCATTATCTTGCAATATGTCGTTTTCTTTGGTTAGCACATTTACTCAGTCCTCCAAGGATTTCATTCAGGATTGGAGCAAATGGACATCTCTATAATATCGGTCGAGCCAGTACTTACATTCATCACATTGTGGTTGATCAGGACGTGTAATTACAGGTGAGGAACTTCTTAATTGACTAGCAGTTCCTCTGTCGAGTTTGATCCCGGGGAAGTTGGGGTCATATCTAAGACAGGGTGGGAGGTTCGTCACATAGTCATAGGTATTAACATAACAAAGTCTGTGAGAGTATGGATACTCCTCGGTTAGAAACCATTCTATTCCGAAATTGGAATCTTCACTTAATAGGATTGGTTTCTGATCTATGTTTTATTTTGGTTTGTTACGAGCACACCGTGAAATCCAGCGCGTGACCTTTTTACCTTTGCAATTGATATCACAGTTGCTTTTACCCTTTTTCTTTGCAGACCTCTTAACAAGCTTACCACCATCTTTTGGACATGATTTAGGCACGGTGTCGTGTTGGGTAGCGTTCAGGTAGGTTGAGGGTTCAACAGAGGGCAAGAGCATAGGAGGGGGAATGACAGGCCCGACAAGGGTTTCTGTGACAACGGTTTTGTGAACTTGTCCTATTTCAGGACTGGAAAAACCATTCCTCAACAAGAAAGCGTCCCAACAATCGCCACTCAACTTCAACTAATGAACCACAATAATTTTAATTAAATAATGGTGGAAGAGGCTAGAGTCATATTTCTCCCTTTTGAAGCGCTTAGCCATTTTATATAAACTCCTAAGGAGAAAATGTGGCATATTTAAGGGAAAATCTATGAAACTCATGAGCATCCATAGGTGGTATAGGAAAACTAGAGCGTATCTACCCTTGCATGTAACAAACTGCTTGATAATAGCTAACAAATCATGCCATCTATATTTCAGAGCTGTAATAGGCATACGTTTGTCGCAAATGTTAATCTTCCTTGAGGTAAACAATAGTGGCCATGGTACTTCATCAACTTTCAAATTTTTAAACCATCTTTGTCCCTCGGTTGGCAGACTAGTGGCTAAGCTAAAGAAATCCTCGTTCAGTTCGAGCTGGACGTCCCCAATTTTGGCTCTATACCAATCGAATGTAAGTGAAAATTGTTGAGCGACTGCCAGGTTGAAATCCTCGAACTTATCAATAAAAACCTGCCAACCATTTCTTTCTAGGTCCTCTTGAGCGTCATCAAACAACAACAAAGTTTGGACACCATTGGGCTCGATTCGCACTAGAGGAGCCATAGCTAATAGCACAAAATCAACAGGGTAATCGGTGAGAGGGTTTGATAGGGTAGACACAGAACCATTTTTCCCGAAGCTTCCCCAACACAAGCAAAGGCAACCCAAAATGCAAGACAGAGCATTAATGCTTATGTGTGAGAGGGTGGTGGAGTAAATTGGGACCATGCAAGAATATCATGTCGGGCTTCACAACCGATCGACGCCTTTGTGTAGTGGTACATTCAAATCGACAGTGCATATCCAAATCAATTACCACATAACCACAATTTGACCCAAAAATCAACATGTTCAAACAAACCATTGTGTCGAAGTTTATCTAAATTGACACCATATTAACAATAGTCAAATGCATAAATATTTGGTGTTTTGATAATGTGTGACCAGTGGTGTATTGGAGGTCAAATAGTTATAACCACATAAAAAAATAGGTTCATAACAATCCAAAAGATCATTTTAATGCAATTAACATGAATTCCAACTGTGGGTTTTCACGCTTGCAGTCGTGAAAATGAAAACGAAAAGCAAGTATGCAAAAGTGAAAGATAATGGTGTCATTTTAAAAAGTTGCAACGAGTATTGAGGGTTCAAAACCCTTGTGTAGGAAGATTGTAAGGAAAAAGATAGGAATTAATATGGCTTCCAAAACTATGCTAGCTCCTTCCACTTGCATGACCACCGGCTACATAGATATTTCATCATTTTGGCATTTTGCCATTCGATAATTCGACATTCATGTGATCAAGTGTCTCGACACTTCAATTCGCGGTCCCCGAAACTCCGAAATGGAGCTTTCTGCTTCAGGATTTTCTCTACAGCTCTTTGATGATGTGACCACCATTACTGACCGAGCGCTTATCCATAAAGCACTTTTGCTATTTCGCAATTCGGCATTTCGACAACCTTACTGCGAAGAATTCTTGACAACTCCAAGTCCCGGTATCTGAAACTCTGAAATGGAGTCGAATCAATGGTATTTCAAAAATTAGTGTTTTGTCGTTTCGGGACTCCTGTGGTGAAGAGTCTCGATGCTTAACTCCTCCAACTCATAGTATTTGAAGTTCCAAAATGGAGTCATATCAAGATATGATATTTCGTTGTTTCGTATTTTGGCGATTCAACATTTCGTCACTTCTGTGGTGAAGTGTTTCAACACTTCAACTCCCAGTATATGGAACTCCAAAATGGAGTTATTTCCCGGTCTACGAAGCTCTTTATTGGTGTGACTATTTCAATATTTCGACGTTTCACTTTTCCTAACTTTGGGACTCCTTTTGATGAAGAGTCTCGACTCTTGACTCTTCCACCTCCCATTATCCGAAACTCCAAAATGGAGTCTTTGACATGCTCTAATATTTCACCTTTTAGGATTTCAGGGTTCGCTACTTCCAAGGTTAATGTTCATTTGATCTTTGATTTCCCGGTCTGCGAAACTACGAAATGGAGTCGTTGTGTTTCTTTGACCTTTTTCCATGCATCCATCCTTGATAATTTCTCGATCCATCGGCTCAGATCGTTTCCCCATTTTGCATTTCGCAATTTGGAAGGATAGAGCACTTCCTTCCTTTGAATTCTTGGTCAGCGAAATGTTGATATGTGACCACGTGTCTTGCCCGAAGATGGACGGTCCTCCTTCTTTCAGGATTTCAGTGTTTTGGATTTCGTGATTCTGGGACCCATGTAGTAAGAGTTCTTGACATCCCCAACTCCCGGTATCCGAAATCCTGGTATCTGAAACTGTCTCCTACTTTCAGGATTTTGGTGTTTTGCATTTCGCAATTCTGGGACTTGTCATGAGTGTGCTTGACACCTCCACCTCCCAGATTTTGGCATTTTGCATTTCACAATTCTGGGACTTGTCGTGAGTGTCCTTGACGCCTCCACCTCCCAGTATGTGAGTTGAGCCAACAAATCCTATATGCTAATTCAACACAAGAAAAATCATTTTAAAATCATTCTTGAAATACCATACCTCGGTTTCAGGGATTCGATTTGATCAAGCTATTTTCGAATTGACAATGGCAGTGGCTACCTCTACATTTTTGAAAACAACAAAGCCTGTGGTCTTCTTCCTTTTACCATTAGCTTGCAATCTGTTGTTTTCTTTGGTTAGCACTTTTACTCAATCCTCCAAGGATTTGATTCAGGATTGGAGAAAAGGGACATCTTTATAATATCGGTCGAGCCACGACTTACATTTGTCGCATTGTGGTTGATCAGGCCATGTAATTACATGTGAGGAAGTTCTTAATTGACTAGCATTTCCTCTATCGAGTTTGATCCCGAGGAAGTTGGGATCATATCTAAGGAACAGTGGGAGGTTATTCACATAGTCATACGACTTAACTGAACAAAGTCTATGAGAGTATGGATACTCCTCGGTTAGAAACCGTTCGATTTCAGAATCAGAATCATCACTTAACAGGATTGGTTTCTGATCTATGTTTTCTTTTGCTTTGTTACGAGCACACCGTGAAACCCAACGTGCAACATTTTTACCTTTGGAATTGATATCACTTTTTCTTTTACTCTTTTTCTTTGCAGACCTCTTTACATGCTTACCACCATATATTGGACATGAGTCAGGTAGGGTGTCGTGTTGGGTAGAGTTCGGGTAGGTTGAGGGTTCAAAAGAGGGAAAGAGCGTAGGAGGAGAAATGATAACCCCAACAAGGGTTTCTGTGACAACGTTTTTGTCAACTTGTCCTATTTCAAGACTAGAAAAACCATTTCTCAATAAGAAAGCGTCCCAATAATCGCCACTCAACTTCAACTGATGAACCACAATAATTTTAATTAAACAGTGGTGGAAGAGGCTGGAGTCAGCTTTCTCCCTTTTGAATTGCTTAGCCATTTTATATAAAGTCCTAAGGAGAAAATGTCACATAATTAAGGGAAAATATATGAAACTCATGAGAAGTCGTAGGTGGTATAGGAAAACTAGACCGTATCTACAATCGCATGTAACAAACTGCTTGATAATAGCCAAAAAATCATACCATCTAGATTTCAGAGCTGTAACGGGCATACCTTTGTTGCAACCGTTAATCTACCTTGAGGTAAATAACAGTGGCCATGGTACTTCATCAACCTTCGAATTCTTAAACCATCTTTGTCCCTCGGCTGGTAGACCAGTGGCTGAGATAAGGAAATCCTCGTTCACTTCAAGCTAGACATCCCCAATTTTGTCTCTTCACCCATCGAATGTAAGTGAAAATTGTTGAATGACTGCCAGGTTGAAACCCTCGAACTTCTCAATAAAAACCCGCCAACGATTTCTTTCTAGGTCCTCTTGGGCATCATCAAACAACAAAAAAGTTTGGACACCGTTCGACTCGATTCACACTACAGGAGCCATAACTAATAGCAAAAAATCAATAGGGTAATCGGCGAGAGGGTTTGACAGGGTAGACATAGAACCATTTTTCCTGAAGCTTCCCTAAAACAAGCAAAGGCAACCCGAAATGCAAGACAGAGCATTAATTCTTATGCATGCGAGGGTGGTGGAGTAAATTGGGACCATGCAAGAATATCATGTCGGGTTGTACAACCGATCGACACCTTTGTGTAATGGTACATTCAAATCAATAGTGCATATCCAAATGAATTACCACATAACCACGATTTGACACAAAAATCAACATGTTCAAACAAACCATTGCGTCGAAGTATATGTAAACTGACACCATATTAACATTAGTCAAATGCATAAATATTTGGTGTTTTGATAATGTGTGACCAATGGTGTATTTGAGGTCAAAGAGTTATAACCACATAAACAAATAGGTTCATAACAAAACAAAAGATCATTTTAATGCAATCAACATGAATTCCAACTATGGGTTTTCATGCTTGCGGTCGTGAAAATGAAAACGAAAAGCAGGTATGCAAAAGAAAAAGATAATGGTTTCATTTTAAAAAGTTGTGACGAGTATTGAAAACCCTTGTGTAGGCAGCTTGTAAGGAAAAAGATAGGAATTAATATCGCTGCCTACAATGCCGACACACTGGTAGAAGCAGTTATCTCTGCCAAACGAACAAGTCCAGTTTAGGATAATGAGAAAAAACTCCAACTCGAAAACAACCAGAAAACTTTTTGAACATCATCATCAATCATAAAAAATTTCATCTTGTTATTTTAAAAGATGAAAATTGATAACAATCTTAACAAAAGAAAGTCACGATATAAAGGTTAAAATCTCCAATACTGTTGACAGAGCCACTGCTGCCAGCAGGCGTCCATAGCCTCGACAGGGTTTCCATTTAACCCACTCCAATATCCGTATCCGGCCAAGAAGTTCCAGATCAGAATAAAGGACATTTAAGGTCAAAAGATTCCATATCTGAGAATTTTCATATACCCGACATTGCTTCGCTGCCAGTGGGCCTATTTAGTACCCTGGTGAAGTTATCTTGGCGTCATGCATGCATTTACCCGCTGCCAGCAAACCTATTCAGTATCCCGGTGGGTTTACAAGCACTTCCCACAACTCTTTAATGATTTATTTGGTTTTTAAAGATATGTAATAGAGCGGGGTGACACTGAAAATTGTGATATTTTGGACATATTTTAATAAATTATAGACATTGAGAGAATTTTTAAACTGTCCTTCATTAAGATCTATAGATAGTTTGTTAATAAACCGACCTTCGGAGGCAGGGAGACATCTCTGAGTTGTTCTCTTAAGAAACAAGGACAGCGTAAGAAGAAATTTTTATGGATGATCATGAAAATCTTCAGTTACAGATTGAAATCAAGAAACGCTTTTCAAACAACAAGCTTTCTTTAACATGGCTGCAAACTTCAGAAAAATATCATAATTAATGTTTTAACAATCTTCAGTAGTTATTTCAGAGGAGAAATTTTTCTGTTCTCTTTGTCTAAAACGGTTCATGGTGCAGGCATCTGTGTTTCATAAAGAAAGACTGATAAGCATAAATGGAAACAAAACACACCAGTGAAGAAAAATTGGAAAG
>ML796889.1:104241-114511 GCA_009831015.1 Picea engelmannii
ATGAGATTGATCATTTCAAAATGTGAAGCATAAAAATTAGGATTCGAGCTAATCAAAGAATGAATATGCAACTTAGAATGTTTGATCTCTATTAGATATAATGCATTGTCTTTTTCAACAATAAACTATGTAAAACCATCTCGCAACATGTCCTTTTCCCATCTGAGTGATGAAAGTGAACAAGCGTCAAATCCGATTTTATCAATGTTATGCTTGGAATTAATTTCACCAAAATTTAGAATATTGAAAAGATATGATTGTGGCAGAAAATAGTAGGATGTTGTAGGTAAGGTGTGAAGTCCAACCGAGTCTAGGAAGAGATCAGGATATAAATAATAAAAGGAATTAGACATAAGCACATGAAAATAATCTCTTATATTAACAATGGTATTCTCAAGAGATTTATCTTCACCTTCTTTAAAACCCTTACTCTGTTTTGGTGACGAATACCTCAACATGATATGATCATCTGGATTTTCCTTTTGTGTGATAGATAATTCAAAATTTATGTGAGAACCATCTAGTCTTTACTGTGAACAAAGTGCATTTTGAGGATGAAGGTTTAAGGTTTCTTCTTCTAGTTGCATATCTTCTTCTCTAATCAGTTTCATAGGAGTACTAGAACATTCAAGATGATTTCCGTGGCTTAAGTGTTCTTCAATGACTGATTTTAAATGTTGATTAGAGAATGAGTTACAAGAATGAGGGTATTCACCTTGAGCTAGAAACAAATCTTCTTCCATACTGGTCATAGACTGAAAATACAATGATTCAAAGGAAAAACCAATTTGGTTGTCAATAAGAACCTGGTCAATAGATTCTACCTCCCTAGCTTGTTCAACATTGTTGGAAGGATTCTTCTCTTCTTGTGAAGAGAATTGTTCTTGCAGTTGAGTGATAGGATTTTCAATTAGTTCTTCGTTCGTGCTTGAATATGACTAGATGGAAGGGATGCAAGCATCACATAAGAGACTTAATGCAAATGACATGTCCTCGAGATTAAATTTACAGAGGATATGATAGAATCTTGTCAAAATGTCTTCTGAAGATGAATCACCGTTGATTAGCGAAGTATGAAATTCTTCACATAATTGATCGAAATCATAAATTTCAAAATCATCTAGAAACTCATCTACAAATTGAAACCAATAAAAAATGTGACATATTGGAAAGGATTCAAACCAATGTTTAATCTGGCCTCTAAAAGTAAAAGAGAACAGTGTGCATAAAACTCTTAAATCTGAGATGTCATGTTTGATGCATTTGCACAAAAACTTGTTAAGGTGTTCTTTAGCAAATGTATTTCCTTCACCATCAAAGGTGAGTTTGGACAAGAGAGAGACTGTCTCGTTGGGAACATTGGGTAATGAGAATTGAAAGCATGTTCCAACACAGTGATTTGAGGAGCCATGGGGAAATTGAATACATTTAAAATAAAGGCTCCTACAAGGCCAACTTGTCAGTCGACCCTCCTTCTAGTGCCATTTGTTGACGGGTGAAGTTGACTTCTCATCAACTGGAGGAGTGAATCTGGCCTGGGGTTGTCTAAATAACCCAAGCCGTTTGGATTAATCCACTCCGACAGGTTTAGCGGCTCCATTGGACGATCTAAGTCCTAGGAAAGTAAATAAAACTAAACTAAAGAAACTAACTAAGTGAAAAGCAGCTGTTGCAACTATATACAAGTATAATATATATTCACAGTTCGCTAATTAATATTAATAAAATAGTAATCCTAATTATTAAATTTACAGTGTATTGATATATTTAAATCTCTATCATATGTACAGTAGTCACAAGATGCAAATTTAAATCGAAACCTGCAAAATCATATATGAATTGACTTATGACAGCGAAGCTCGTGTTATTTTATTTTTTATAACTTTATAAACAGAAAATGAGATGACAGCTATCTAGCTTAGTGATAAAAATAACAATCTGTACTGTAAATCTAAACTACAAAAAATTCTTATATTGATTAATCTACTAAAATGAACTATCAAACTGACCTGAAATATTATCTCCTATTCATCCTGTACATAGCATCTGCGTTCACTGTTTGATGATGCCAACCCACACTAGATTTTCCAATACTTCACGTAAACATGAAGCAACAATGCTTTTAAATGTTAACGACAAAACAAATGAGAGATATAGTGACAAAAATCTTACAATTTCACAAGTGACCACATTAAGATAAACCCTGCTGTGAAAACTTGTGCATGAATATTCAACAAATGATAATGATAAATCTCTTAATCCCAGGTTTAAAAAAAATCATTATTGTGTCATAAATCTGGAACATGAACATGGATCATACATATAAATTTATATCAATCCCAATCTGTAGTAAACCATAACAATGAAAGCAATAATAGTCTTAACTACAAATTGAAACAATCTTAACTTGAATAAAACCACAATATGGAAAAGCTAAAGCTGCAACTAGTATCATATTTCATTCAAGTGTGAAAATCATAAATCCATCGTTCTTTTCCCCAGGCAGTGATGATCCTTGTTTACAAAAATAATACATATATAAAGGCCACAGGATCAAAACATTCCTTGTGGAAATTGTCAAAGTTGTTCCAAAAATCGCGGGAAATACAATCTCCCAAATTCCTATTCCTATCTAAAACTAACAGCCTAATCTAAAACCATGTAAGGAAATAGAATGTTCAGAAATGCCACTAGTTATCCAATTTCCTTTAGAATTTGTATGTACCTATAAATGAACAAGAATACACGATTTCAAATTGTGTTTTAGTTGTAAAATAAAAAAATTCAAATTTTAATGACTAGCTACAGAATCTCAAGATTGTGTAGATAGTTATTATTACAAAGAGAATCAAGTTTTATCATTCAGTCAAAACAGAAATGGATGTGATTTGCTCCAAAAAATCCTATATCCTAATTCAACACAAACAAAATCATTTTAAAATCACTCTTGAAATACCATACCTCGGTTTCAGGAATTCGATTTGATCAAGCTATTTTTGAATTGGCAATGGCAGTGGCTGCCTCTACATTTTTTAAAACAACAAAGCCTATGGTCTTCTGCCTTTTATCATTATCTTGCAATATGTCGTTTTCTTTGGTTAGCACATTTACTCGGTCCTCCAAGTATTTCATTTGGTATTGGAACAAAGGGACATCTGTATAATATCAATCGAGCCATGACTTACATTCGTCGCATTGTGGTTGATCAGGCCGTGTAATTATAGGTGAGCAACTTCTTAATTGACTAGCAGTTCCTCTGTCGATTTTGATCCTGGGGAAGTTGGGGTCATATCTAAGGCAGGGTGGGAGGTTCGTCACATAGTCATAGGGATTAACAGAACAAAGTCTGTGAGAGTATGGATACTCCTCGGTTAGAAACCATTCGATTCCGTAATTGGAATCTTCACTTAATAGGATTGGTTTTTGATCTTTGTTTTATTTTGGTTTGTTACGAGCACACCGTGAAACCCAGCATGCAGCCTTTTTACCTTTGCAATTGATATCATTGTTTCTTTTACCCTTTTTCTTTGCAGACCTCTTAACAGGCTTAACACCATCTTTTGGACATGATTCAGGCACGGTGTCATGTTGGGTAGCGTTCGGGTAGGTTGAGGGTTCAACAGAGGGCAAGATCATAGGAGGGGGAATGACAGGCCCAACAAGGGTTTATGTGACAATGGTTTTGTCAACTTGTCCTATTTCAGGACTGGCAAAACCATTCCTCAACAAGAAAGCATCCCAACAATCGCCACTCAACTTCAACTAATGAACCACAATAATTTTAATTAAACAATGGTGGAAGAGGCTAGAGTCATCTTTCTCCCTTTTGAAGAGCTTAGCCATTTTATATAAACTCCTTAGGATAAAATGTGGCATATTTAAGGGAAAATCTATAAAACTCATGAGCATCCATAGGTGGTATAGGAGAACTAGAGTGTATCTACCCTTGCATGTAACAAACTTCTTGATAATAGCCAACAAATCATGCCATCTATATTTTAGAGCTGTAATGGGCATACCTTTGTCGCAACTGTTAATCTTCCTTGAGGTAAACAACAGTGGCCATGGTACTTCGTCAACCTTCGAATTTTTAAACCATCTTTTTCCCTCAGCTCGTAGACCAGTGGCTAAGATAAGGAAATCCTCGTTCACTTCGAGCTGGACGTCCCGAATTTTGGCTCTGCACCGATTGAATGTAAGTGCAAATTGTTGAGCGACTGCCAGGTTGAAACCGTTGAACTTCTCAATAAAAACCTGCCAACCATTTATTTCTAGGTCCTCTCGAGCGTCATCAAACAACAACAAAGTTTGGACACCGTTGGGCTCGATTCGCACTACAGGAGCTGTAGCTAATAGCACAAAATAAATAGGGTAATCGACGAGAGGGTTTGACAGGGTAGACACAGAACCATTTTTCCCGAAGCTTACCCAACACAAGCAAAGGCAACCCGAAATGCAAGACAGAGCATTAATGCTTATGCGTGCGAGGGTGGTGGAGTAAATTGGGACCATGCAAGAATATCATGTCGGGCTGTACAACCGATCGACACCTTTGTGTAATGGTACATTCAAATCAATAGTGCATATGCAAATCAATTACCACATAACCACAATTTGACCCAAAAATCAACATGTTCAAACAAACCATTGTGTCAAAGTTTATCTAAATTGACACCATATTAACAATAGTCAAATGCATAAATATTTGGTGTTTTGATAATGTGTGACCAGTAGTGTACTTGAGGTCAAAGAGTTATAACCACATAAACAAATAGGTTCATAACAATCCAAAAGATCATTTTAATGCAATTAACATGAATTCCAACTGTGGGTTTTCAAGCTTGCAGTCATGAAAATGAAAACGAAAAGCAAGTATGCAAAAGTGAAAGATAATGGTGTCATTTTAAAAAGTTGCTATGAGTATTGAGGGTTCAAAACCCTTTTGTAGGAAGCTTTTAAGGAAAAAGATAGGAATTAATATGGCTTCCAACACTATGCTAGCTCCTTCCACTTGCACGACCACCGGCTACATAGATATTTCATCATTTTGGAATTTTTCCATTCAATAATTTGACATTCATGTGATCAGGTGTCTCGACACTTCAAGTCACGGTCCCCGAAACTATGAAATAGAGCTTGCCGCTTCAGGATTTTCTCTACATCTCTTCGATAATGTGACCACCATTGGTTACCGAGTTCTTATCCATAAAGCGCTTTCGCTATTTCACAATTCGACATTTCGACATCCTTACTGCGAAGAATTCTTGACAACTCCAAGTCCCGATATCTGAAACTCTAAAATGGAGTCGAATCAATGGTATTTCGACAATTAGTGTTTTTTCATTTCGGGACTCCTGTGGTGAAGAGTCTCGACTCTTAACTCCTCCAACTCATAGTATTTGAAGTTCCAAAATGGAGTCAGATCAAGATCTGGTATTTCGTTGTTTCTCATTTCGACGATTCGGCATTTCGTCACTTCTGTGGTGAAGTGTTTCAACACTTCAACTCCCAGTATCTGGAACTCCAAAATGGAGTTATTTCCCGGTCTACGAAGCTCTTTATTGGTGTGCCTATTTCAAGATTTCGATGTTTCACATTTCCTAACTTTGGGACTCCTTTTTATGAAGAGTCTCGACTCTTGACTCTTCCAACTCCCAATATCTGAAACTCCAAAATGGAGTCTTTCACATGCTCTAATATTTCACCTTTCGGGATTTCGGGGTTCGCTACTTCAAAGGTTAATGTTCCTTTGATATTTGATTTCCCGGTCTGCGAAACTCTGAAATGGAGTCTTTGTGTTTCTTTGACCTTTTGCCATGCATCCATCCCTGATAATTTCTCGATCCACCAGCTCAAATCATTTCCCCATTTCGCATTTCGCGATTTGGAAGGATAGAGCACTTCCTTCCTTTGACTTCTTGGTCATCGAAATGTTGATATGTGACCACATGTCCTGCCCGAAGATGGACGGTCCTCCTTCTTTTAGGATTTCAGTGTTTTGCATTTCATGAATCTGGGACCCATGTAGTAAGAGTTCTTGACATCCCCAACTCCCGGTATCCAAAATCCTGGTATCTAAAACTGTCTCCTGCTTTCAGGATTTTGGTGTTTTTCATTTCACAATTATGGGACTTGTCGTGAGTGTCCTTGACACCTCCACCTCCCGGATTTTGGCATTTTGCATTTCACAATTCTGGGACTTGTCATGAGTGTCCTTGACACCTCCACCTCCCGGTAAGCGATTTGAGCCAACAAATCCTATATGCTAGTTCAACACAAACAAAATCATTTTAGAATCACTCTTGAAATACCATACCTCAGTTTCAGGGATTCAATTTGATCAAGCTATTTTTGAATTGACAATGGCAGTGGCTGCCTCTACATTTTTGAAAACAACAAAGCATGTGGTGTTATTCCTTTTACCATTAGCTTGCAATCTATTGCTTTCTTTGGTTAGCACATTTACTCGGTCCTCCAAGGATTTGATTAATGATTGGAGAAAAGGGACATCTATATAATATCATTCGAGCCATGACTTACATTCGTCGCATTGTGGTTGATCAGGCCATGTAATTACATGTGAGGAAATTCTTAATTGACTAGCATTTCCTCTGTCGAGTTTGATCCTGGGGAAGTTGGGATCATCTCTAAGGAATGGTGGGAGGTTATTCACATAGTCATAGGGCTTAACTGAACAAAGTCTGTGAGAGTATGGATACTCCTCGGTTAGAAACCATTCGATTTCAGAATCATAATCATCACTTAACAGGATTGGTTTCTGATCTATGTTTTCTTTTGGTTTGTTACAAGCACACCATGAAACCCAATGCGCAACATTTTTACCTTTGCAATTGATATCACTTTTGCTTTTACCATTTTTCTTTGCAGACTTCTTAACATGCTTACCACCATATATTGGACATGAGTCAGGCAGGGTGTCGTGTTGGGTAGAGTTCGGGTAGGTTGAGGGTTCAAAAGAGGGCAAGAGCATAGGAGGAGGAATGATAGCCCCAACAAAGGTTTCTGTGACAACAATTTTGTAAACTTGTCCTATTTTAGGACTGGAAAAACCATTCCTCAATAAGAAAGTGTCCCAATAATCACCACTCAAATTCAACTGATGAACCACAATAATTTTAATTAAACAGTGGTGGAAGAGGCTCGAGTCATGGAAGAGGTTCTCCCTTTTGAACTACTTAGCCATTTTATATAAAGTCCTAAGGAGAAAATGTCGCATATTTAAGGCAAAATCTATGAAACTCATGAGAAGTCATAGGTGGTATAGGAAAACTAGACCGTATCTACCCTCCCATGTAACAAACTGCTTGATAATAGCCAACAAATCATGCCATCTAGATTTTAGAGCTGTAACGGGCATACCTTTGTTGCAACTGTTAATCTACCTTGAGGTAAATAACAGTGGCTATGGTACTTCGTCAACCTTCGAATTTTTAAACCATCTTTGTCCCTCGGCTGGTAGACCAGTGGCTGAGCTAAGGAAATCCTCATTCACTTCAAGATGGACGTCACCAATTTTGGCTCTGCACCCATCGAATGTAAGTGAAAATTGTTGAGCGACTGCCAGGTTGAAACCCTTGAACTTCTTAGTAAAAACCCGCCAACAATTTCTTTCTAGGTCCTTTTGGGCATCATCAAATAGAAACAAAGTTTGGACACCGTTGGGCTCAATTCACACTACAGGAGCCATAGCTAATAGCACAAAATCAACAGGGTAATCGACGATAGGGTTTGACAGGGTATACATAGAACCATTTTTCCTCAAGCTTCCCTAACACAAGAAAAGGCAACCCGAAATGCAAGACAGAGCATTAATGCTTATGCGTGCGAGGGTGGTCGAGTAAATTGGGACCATGCAAGAATATCATGTCAGGTTGTACAACTGATCAACAACTTTGTGTAATGGTACATTCAAATCAACAGTGCATATCCAAATGAATTGCCACATAACCACGATTTGACCCAAAAACCAACATGTTCAAACAAACCATTGCGTCGAAGTATATGTAAATTGACACCATATTAACAATAGTCAAATGCATAAATATTTGGTGTTTTGATAATGTGTGACCAGTGGTGTATTTGAGGTCAAAGAGTTATAACCACATAAACAAATAGGTTCATAAAAATCCAAAAGATCATTTTAATGCAATCAACATGAATTCCAACTGTGGGTTTTCATGCTTGCAGCCGTGAAAATGAAAACGAAAAGAAGGTATGCAAAAGCAAAAGATAATGGTTTCATTTTAAAAAGTTGCGATGAGTATTGAGGGTTCAAAGCCGTTGTGTAGGCAGCTTGTAAGGAAAAAGATAGGAATTAATATCGCTGCCTATAATGCCGACACACTGGTAGAAGCAATTATCTCTACCAAACGAACAAGTCAAGATTAGGATAATGAGAAAAAACTCCAACTCGAAAACAACCAGAAAACTATTTGAACATCATCATGAATCATAAAAAAATACATCTTGTTATTTTAAAAGATGAAAACTGATAACAATCTTAACAAAAGAAAGTCATGATATAAACGTTAAAATCTCCAATATAGTTGACAGAGCCACTGCTACCAACATGCGTCCATAGCCTCGAGAGGGTTGCCATTTAACCCACTCAAATATCCATATCCTGCCAAGAAGTTCCAGATCAGAATAAAGGACATTTAAGGTCAAAAGATTCCATATCTGAGAATTTTCATATACCCGACATTGCTTGGCTGCCAGCGGGCCTATTCAGTACCTCGGTGAAGTTATCTTGGCATCATGCATGCACTTACCCACTGCCAGCAGACCTGTTCAGTATCCTGGTGGGTTTACAAGCACTTCCCACAACTCTTTAATGATTTATTTGGTTTTTAAAGATATGTAATAGAGCCCGGTGACACTGAAAATTGTGATATTTTGGACATATTTTAATAAATTACAGACCTTGAGAGAATTTTTAAACTTTCCTTCATTAAGATCTATAGATAGTTTTCTAATAAACCGACCTTCGGAGGCGGGGAGACATCTCTGAGTTGTTCTCTTAAGGAACAGGGACAACGTAAGAAGAAATTTTTATGGATGATCATGAAAATCTTCAGTTACAGATTGAAATCAAGAAACGCTTTTCAAACAACAACCTTTCTTTAACATGGCTGCAAACTTCAGAAAAATATCATAATTGATGTTTTAACAATCTTCAGTAGTTATTTCAGAGGAAAAAAATTTCTGTTCTCTTTGTCTGAAACGGTTCATGGTGCAGGCATGTGTGTTTCAAAAAGAAAGACTGATAAGCATAAATGGAAACAAAACACACTAGTGAAGAAAAATTGGAAGGCAAAGAAATCCAAACAAAAAAATATGTACAGAAGGTGCATCTGAAAACCTCATGCAACAAATCCCTTGGGAGATTGAAAGAAAGTAGAAAAATCTTGTTTGATGGGAAAGAAGTCCTACTCATGGTACCTTGCATCAGGGTTGATTCAGATTTATTTATGTCTTTACTTTCCATTTATGATTTTCATGACGATACTGCGTTTTTGAAAATAAATGTTCAACTAAAAGAAAAGAGAAAAGGATCAAGGGGACTTCCCTGACAAAAGCCATATTATGGTTCTCGTGGTGCACCCACTTGCGTTCATGACTGCATTATTACAAAGAGAAATAGTGAGAAATAAAACTGAAAGGAAAACGTATTCCTAAACCTACCCTAACTATTAAACAAATCAGGATACTACGTGAAGTCATGCTTCCAATGTAGCCATCGGAGTAACTCTGATCCCGCAATGGAAACAAAATCAAACATTATTAATAAGAATGGTAATATATAAACAAATGATAGAAACATATCACACTTACCTTCATAATAATCATCTAAAAACGAAGTAAGCATGATCTTACCATTTCCTTGGATATTCTTGTTGTACGAATCCTCCAACCATTGCGCAATCTTGACGTGATAAGGGTCATAATGGCATGGGCAAGTGTAAGTAGGTTTGAAAAACTTGTGAGGATTACGAGGAAATGGAATAACCATCAGCCAAGGCTGAAATGCCCCATCCTCTTGATAGTTCTCTAAGTGTTCATTAATTTCTTCACATGGAGGATCTCAAAAGAAATATGTCATGCCTACTTCGAAGATACTTAGGTAAAAATAAAGCAAGCTCAACTTTGTCTTTATTATGAAATTTTTTTATATATGAATATTCAAGCCATCCTAAGATCCTGTCACAAAAATGGGGATGCAAACCATGACTTTGATGAAACGAATATA
>ML796889.1:121181-137738 GCA_009831015.1 Picea engelmannii
TTCATCTCATTATTCTATAATTAAGCATGGGTTCTCTTACTCCACAAAGCATCTTCCCGTGAGGGCTTTCACCATAAGGGGACCACTTTGGAGTTCATCCATATTTACTTCTTATCAACCATGACAAAACAATAATGAGTCATATTTACATCAAACACTATTGAGTCCATTACTCAAAACTTTGTGCTACGGGTCTTTCTTCAAGGGTTGACATCAATGACAACCAACCTAGAGGGGTCATGCACAACTACCAGAGATGTTCTGGTCGAGGTGTGGACAATAGCCCTACCATAACCTACTAGCACTCTCACCGTGGCTCGAAGTGTAGGTTAAAATTTACCTATTTCGAGAGGACCCACGATACCATGAGGGAAGACTACGACAGTCTCTCGTGATGATTCTAAGGGGTGCACAATAAGGTCGGGGCCTTATTCCTTAGAGGCCCTTAGTCTCCCATAAGTTCACCTGGCGGAGTATTGACTCCAGGGGTTTTTTATGTCTACCAAGTCATTCAAGAGGAAAGTGGTAACCTTGGAGCACATGGTGCATCCTGAAGGGAATTTCATGTAAGAAAAATGGAAAGAGGCGAGTGGCACCCTTGGAGACCGTAGTGCATCCTGAAGGGCACGTCGCGCGAGGGAACATTGAGGTGAGTGGCACCCTTGGATCACCTAGTGCATATTGAAGGGAATGTCATGTTGTTAATAATAAATGAATGAACCTAGATGGCCTTAGTACAAATAACATGATAATAATTTTTAAAAAAAATTTCCCTAATAAAATGTCGCCCAACACAAAAATTTAAGGTCTAGGTCTAAATTATGCTAGTGGTAAAATTTTATCTACTTATTTAAAAAATATATATGAATATGTATTTATAAAATAAAAATAAAAGCAAAATAAATAATAAATATAATCTTCGTTAAATATTGTAACAAGAAGGGAGTAAGCAATTTAATTGATTCATAAAAATCTGTTAGGATAAAATTTAAAAAGGGAAATAATTGTTTTATTATTTTACGATAATTTAAAATTTATTAATTAAAAAGGGAAAAGGGTTAATTTCTACACCTGCCAATTTGAGTTCTAAATGAGAAGGGGAAAGAGAGAAATCTAAAATATTTAGGAAACTAGGAAAAGAGGGAAACATAAAAAGAAAAGGGAAAGACAAGGGAAAAAGCAGAAAGTCAAATTTAGTAAGGTATATAGTATTTAAGAGCTTTCTAATTTTAAACTGAACTAGCAAATTAATAATGAGGAAAGTCATTAAAACCTATAAGGGATTTTGGAGACACCTATGAGCGATTCTAGGAGTGACTCTAGGTGGGTGAGGGAAATAGGGGTAATTAATTAATTAATGAGATTAATTTATGGAGGAATGAAGGGAATGGGTGACACTTGTATGGGGAGGATCTTTAGGATTTAATTTTTAAACATCAAATTAAATGGGATTTTGGGAAGGTAAAGGACTTAGAAACTCTATATAATGGAGGGAGGAGAAGGATGAAGGATCTCTTCTATTTTGTAATGTTACACTGACTGACTTAGCTTGTGGGAGTTGGGATACCCAACTCAGTTAGGAGTGGTAGCTCGACCTTGCGAGGTGAGCTTGGAGCTAGCTGAATCTTTGGATAGTGTGCATGACCCCTTTGTGGTTTGGGGGGCTAAGGGGTAAGAAGATTACCCATAGCATTGGCTAGGAGATACCGGTGAAGTCTCATTGGCCGGCAAGAGGGAGTTGCATAGAGCGCGCGGGACATCAACTCAGAGTGAGCGATTGGGGAATGATACATCTTCTTTTATTTTTGCGTGGTAGAATGTTAGTATGAATTATGTTTTCAGTTAGGTATGCTTAATCAATGAAAGAATATGTTAGTCTTAGCATTCTAGTTGATGACTAAAATTTCCCATAGCCTTAGCTGGTTGATTGATTTCCCTTGGCCTTTGATTCCTCACATGTCTTGATCGTCCTGCTTTTTTTTTTATTGTGATTGATTGCGGTCCATTTTTCCTTCGTCCTTAGCTCATCCATCTGCACCTAAGCAGTCATGTAGGAGCCTGATCTACGGTCATCGCTTTGACGTTAATAGACCTATCGATCTCAATGCCCTACTTTTTTGTGCGTGGATGATGGGCAAAGGATATTCATGTCAACCGTCCACCTCTGATGTTGTCCTTGGCTGATGGTTCGCCTTGCGCCTGGATGCGTTTATTTAACCCTGCAAATGTGATTGTTGGCGAAGTTTTTCCTTAAACTCATCATGCTTATATCTCATCGTTATATCATTTTTACCTTGTTTTTATATCTTGGTGGATCATTTGACCCTGTGTTTTTATTCTTGGAAAATTTTTAACTCTGTGTTTTGTTGAAGGATAAATTTTAACCCTACGTTTTTATTCTTGGTTAAGTTATAATTTGCGTTGTATAATTCATATCCTGGAAATGAAAAAAACATTTTGTTATTCATGTTTGCATTTTTTTCTTAGGATGCTACTTAATTTTTTCATGCTTTTGATCCTTGGAAATATTTAGTTATGATCTCTATCGGTGATTTTGGTTGGGTATCCCTGGTGAATGAAAACGTTTATCACTGTCTGCATTTCTTGTTGTTACCACAATTTTAATCACCACAAATTTAATACTCAGATTTTATTCCCACGACTAGACTACCACAGATTTTTATTTCCATACTGTTGCCATTGTTATACCAACACGAATTGATACTTAGAATTTAGTCCCTCGATTTGACTATCATGGACTTTTATTTCTGCACTGTTACCACGGCTATATCACCACGTTTTTTTTTCTTTACACGGGTTTTTTATTATTATTAGGCTTGACTGCCCACGAAATATCTCCAAACCATTTGCCTGAGTGGCTGCTAGCACACCCATGACTTGCTTAAAAATGTATGTTGAGTGGATGCTCAATTCACCCATGTTTTTAGCTATTCAATTCATAAATTTACTTGCTGGAATGACCACAGTTTTGTGTAATTAAAAATTGACTATGTGCATGTTGAATTTGCCCACGTTTTTAGCTATTCAATTCATAAATTTACTTGTCGAAATGACCACGGTTTGATAATTAAAAATTGACTGTGTTTATGTTGAAATCACCCACCCTTTTTTAGCCATTCAATTCATAAATGACTTGTAGTAATGACCACGATTCTTCCTTTAAATTGTGACTATTTTTTCCCTTGAGTGTTGGATTGCGTTGATGTTGATTGGATATGTTTTCCTTTAATTGTTGAGTTGTTGTCGACTGGGCACGATTGGCCAACATTGGTGCACTACGTTTTTGTTGATTTTTGTATAGTGAGTTAAGTGGTCAACATATTCATTGTTATTGTATAAATTCCACAGTGAATTAAATGGTTAAACAATTAGGTAAGTTTCCTTGTTATTGATAGATTCGTTTTTATGTAATTGTCATATTAAATGCCGGAACAATTGCTACAACAAGGTTAATGGTTGACATTTTCCTTTTGCTATTAATTTCCATGTTAATTGCAATGCTAAATGCTATATTATTTGCCTTATTAATTGGGAGAACAATTGCTACAACATTGTCACTGGTCAGCAGATTCATTCTTATTGATTAAGTGCCACCACGAGTTAAATGGTTAACAATTAGGTGAATCACCTTGTTATTGTGCTATCATTGTTATTTTAACAGTCATGTAAATTGCTAAATTAGTTTTTATGCTAATACTTATGTCAATTGTCTTGTTAACTGCTATATTAATTGTTATGTAACTACTATGTTAATTTCCTTGTTGAATTTCTCCAACAATGTTAATAGTTAGTAGTTTCCTTCTCAGTGTTAATGGACGACTAGTATTGTTAGTTCGGTCAATATAGTTAGACTACATGTTGAGGTTTAAATTGTTTATAAGGGATATAATGGTATCATTCTACTTTAAGTTGTTAATTTTGTTATTTAAGCTAATGGCTAGTCGGATGGAGATGTGGATTAGTATAGAATTGTCCATTTAGGTGGTAGCAGTGATTAAAATTTGATTGGTGAGAAAAGACTAGATTGCCAATGTTAGACTTGCTTATAATTGAGTTTAGTTTTTGTTTATAACTATAGTACTAGTAATGATTACTTATACTTGCTAGATGGATTGTATTAACGTTAAACTAGCGGGTGCATTAATGGCTATTGCAATTGACATGCTCAGTCAGAATGGCAACTCATGTTAAAATAGATTGTAATAATTGACTAGTTTAGACTAGGGGGTTGGTTGGGTGTGGATGATGTCATGTATTAGCTTGTGACATCCCTTACCTTCATCCTCTGGCATTTTGTCGACCTGTTTTTGGGTTACAGGTGTGATTTCCTCTCAATATTAGTTTCTAGTGCATCGAATTTATCTAGAGTCCTTGGTCCAAGATAGGATGTGTTGCGCCAAGGTTATTGGCACATCCATCACCTGGGAATGACATGAATCCTAATGAGGGGATCATGGTGCACCCTGGGGGATAGAGGTGAATGAGATCTTGACCGGAGTAGGTCCCTTTGTGTGAGTGTTGTCGAGCGTGCGAGTTTCTTTTGGTACAAGGGTCGAATGCCTTCAAGCATTAAGTCTGCATGCCTTGAGGTTCTAGTCCTTGTTCGTCTAGGTTGTGATGTCAGGATGGGATGTTGTCACTTAGCTTCTAGGTGTGGTCATTTTGTGTCGGGTGGGTAGTCATCCTCCTTGTTATTTTGTGCATGTTTTTCCAGTTTCCTTTGTGCTTGTGTATGGTGTCATAGTAACCTATTTCCTAGACTGCATGCTTGCATTCATCATCAATGGTGTGGTTAAACTATTGTCATCGTCACTTTATTTCCTCTTAAATCCTAAAAACACACAAAAAAAGGTGTTGTCGTAACGATGGGTGCATTACATAATCATTTTACATCAATAATATATGAGTTTTTCCAAAATCTCATAGAGCATAATTAAATGCATGAACATCTAATAAAATCATAAGAGAATGCATGAGACCCTTTTCCTCACAAAGAATTAATAAAATTCATGAGAAAATAAAACTCAAAACATATAAGTTAACCACCTTCACCACTATGTAGATCAACCTGGTGAACACTGTAATGTCCTTCCATGTGGGGAAATCCATCCAGATCAGGGAGTTAAGAAGTATTTTATTTAGTCCACCCTTGCAATGATTGATTTTTACTAAAATTTTATTTTTTGATAGCAACCCTCTTATTCTTCATGTTATCCAACATATACTTGTATAATTAGAATCTTATCAAAGTATTAATTTCCACTAATGGAAGACCAATGTGTAAAATAAGGATAAGAAGGATAGGGTGTGGCATATTTTTTAATTTCCCTCTAAGGAACCCTAGAAACAATACAACCATGTACTTCAAAACAATACAAAATTATTGTGATAAAAGGTGTGTCAAATTGAAGATTCATTTTTACTATAAAAAAAAGTGGTTTCTTTAGAATTATTTTCAAGGAAAAAAAATATTTCCAACCTCCGTTAATCCTTCTTTCAACACTTCAATTCCAAATTATCTTATTATGGATTTCAATTCTAGGATACTTATATGAAGATACTTCTTCAAGTTTCTCATTTTCATGAAAAAACATAGGTATGTGACATGCTTAGACTTGATGATCATTATCTTTGTTTTATCATCATTTATAGTCATCCCAAGTTTAATGTGAAAATATTTAAAAAATTAAGTTTCTTTTCAAGGTCATGAGGCTTCGTTGTTAAAAGAATAATTTTATCTATATAAAGGAGGAGGAAAATAACTATTAATGTGAGGTTAGTTCCCACATACTGTTCTTGCTTTAGGAAATCTTATAATTTTCCTAGTATGCAAATTTGAAAAGGGGTAGATGATAAAGGACAGTAATTATTGACCTTTGTATCATAATTAATTTCTTCCAACCAACCCTCATTTCATTTAAATTTGGAAATGACTCGCTCAGATAGCCTTATCATTGCAGTGAATCGGGTCTAGCTTGGGTGATAGAGAGGATAATTTGCTTTACTCTCCCACCTAATTTAAAATTTCACTCATGACATGTTCTCTCTTAATAAAAAACAAAAATTAACATTAATGAATAGTAATCATCATCATACTCATCGTTTCTAATTATTTATATAATATTTATCTTTGTGATGAGTAAAAAAAACAACATTCTACTTTGATCAACTATCTCCAAAATGTTTTTTGTACAAATTACAATTTTGTAGGATTAAACAATTTGACATGAATCTAATCTATTAGGAGCATTTTGTTTAATCAAAGAATATTTGTTCTTCAACCTTATAGATAAAAATATGTGTGAACCTTCATTATTTTAGCTATATTTTCCCTAATGATGGGTGAAGTGTCCACTTGAAACATTGAACTTTTCAAAAAAATTGCACAAAATGTATATCTAGAAGGTTCAAGCACATCATGACTAATTGTGAAAACCTACATGACTCAAAGTATATTTTCCAATTTTTTTTCTCATTAAGTTAATTGTGTTTATTATTAATTTAAACATCATGTTTTTATTTTGTATCATCCAAATGTAAACTCCTCCCACTTAATAACATTTTGTAATTTTTTATCGTAAAATTAATAGACAAAAGACTGAAAAAATATGGATCGGTTACAAATTGTAGAATATGACATAATGTTAATGGTTTTTTAAAAATTTGTTTTATCATTATATATATATATATATATATATATATATATATATATATATATATATATATATATATATATATATATATATATATAAGTTTTAAATATAAATATTTTGAAAATTTTGAAAATATGATCACCTAGTTCACTTTGGTTTTCATTGGTTGACATGTTATAAATAATATTGTTAGTAAAAGTGCACTAGAAAATGATTTACTTTGTTAAATGTGAAAGTATTACAAATTATTTTCCCCCATAATGTGTTGGGTCTTGTCATTTTTTTAATTTGTTCTTATTTTTGCAATTTTTTATTGTCAATCTCCTTGTAACACCCTAGTTTATATTTAAATATATTTAAGATAGTACTCTTACTAATATTGGATGGTGTGATAGGAACATGTTTTCTTCATGTTATCCAAGTTATACTCTTATAATTGCAATCTTCTTGTATTATTACTCTCCACTAATGGGATACCAACGTGTATAAGAGGGATAGGGAAGGGTCAATTGTTTAGTTTCCCTCAAGTATCCCCATAAAGAATACAACTCTAGACTTCATAAAAAATCAAAATCATCAGTGTAAGGTCCTTCGGTAGAAGAGTGCAGGAACCCTCACCCAAGTCATCAAGTCATCAAAGAGAAGAAATTCCAGGATGCTCCATCACGCAAATGACACACTAGTTGTGAAAGTGGATACCTTAGGTGCGCAAACACACCAAGGGGATTTACCAAGCATGAGGGGAAGCATGGGGAGCAATTGACCAATATAAGGGGGGGGGAATTTTAGGATATAAGATGAGTCATATCAACATGGAGTGAAAACGATTGGGCACACCATATAGGTTGGGGCACTTCGACATGAGGATCATGACCAAGTATGGGGTGCAAAATACCCAAGTGATGTGAAGGTTGATGAGTTCATGGTTTCATTTAGTCATGTCGGTCCATGGAGGGGCATGTTGGTTATTTTAGGTGCGTTGGTTCGTGATCGAGTGTGACACACCCAAAGGAAATGAGCATTAATGAAGGTGACATTTGTGTTGCATATAAAATAAAAAGGGAACACAACCAAGAAGGCATAGTGGGGAGAGAAAGATCAACACCAAATGTTTTAGGAAGATTCAGAAAAGGAGGTTTGAGCTCCCTCAGGCAACTAAGTAGATGCACATGGGAGGCCTTGTATTTCCTTGAGATATTTATATGGATAAATATGGGGAGACCTTCTTTGTTTTGAGTCTAACAATAGGCAAGGTGACTTTGGAATTTGGGGAAGTCCTCTCACAGGTCTAGAGAGGCATGTTATGAGGCAGAACCATAGGTTTGTGTAAAGTCTCGTGAGAAAGAATAAATGGTGAGTATGTGGTGGGCACACATCTCAGATGCACTGCAAGGGTTGTGAATGTTGTTGTAGTGAATGAGTCTTAGGGTTACGAACCTATGTACAAGTATCTTAGTGAGGTGAGGCGAGCCGCGTGACTCTGCCCAAGTTGTAAACTAATCCAGTAGTGCTCATATTATAATTTTTTCATAATATTAATACTCAGATAGGTGTTAAGCATGTCTTGTGTCACCCACACTATATATGTGTGTCTCTTTCTTGTTTCACATGTTCATGGATGTATGATTAAATGACTCATTTTTAATTTGTTAAGAAATCATCTAAGTATACAAGTGAATTGCATTATAACAGGAGTGTGACTCGCACGTAACATAGAATGGAGTTTGGCTATGATCTGGGTGAAGAGGCTCAGTTCAAATGAAGTATTCTTGGTGTTTCCAAGTAGCCAAGTGAGAATCATTGTGATGATGCACTTTGTTAGTAGGTGGCATATCGTAACTTTTGGTCGAGCATAGTTTAGGGATGTGACAATTTGGATAATAATCTTGTGAAATAGAAGCTTCATTTTTTCTAGAACAAAAAAGTAGCTTTTTTACAATTAATTTGAAGGTGCAAAAAATATTTCCAACCTACACTAATCCTTGTTTCAACAATGCAATTGCCATTAGTATTATGATGGATGCCAATTCTAAGATACTTATACGAAGATACTTCTTCAAGTTTCTAATTATCATGAAGAAACTTAGAGCATGTGACATTCTTAAAATCAATTATTATTATCTTTTTTTTTTTATCATTATTCATAGTCATTGCAAATTTAGTGCAAAAATATTTACAAAATTCAAGTTTCTTGTCGAGGTCAAGAGCATTCCTCATTAAAAGAAAAATTGTATCTAAATAAACGAGGAGGGGGATGACTATTAATGTGAGTGTAGTTCCCACATTACATTTTTCCTTTAGGAAATATTCTAAGTTTTCTAGTACATAAATTAAAAAACAAAGTAGGGGACAAAGGACATTCTTTCTTGACCTCCATATCACAATTAATTTCTTCCAACCAACCCTTGCTTCTTTTAAATTTGGAAATGACTATCTCATATAACCTTATTATTATAGTCAAGGGGGTCTAGCTCAGGTGATAGAGAGTAGAAATTTCTATACTCTCAAACAAAATTTAACATTAATGAAAAAACATCATCATCATCATTTCTAATTATTTATATTATAATTATATTTTTGTAAAATATAAAAAAATAACATTACACTTTGATCACTATGTCTCCAAAATGATTTTTCAAAACAAATAAAGATAGCATGTTGTCAAAAGAAATAAAAATTTAAATATGTGTGCATGTTACAGTCAAGGGGGTCTAGCTCAGGTTATAGAGAGGAGACATTTCTATACTCTCAAACAAAAGTTAACATTAATGAAAAAACATCATCATCGTCATCATTTCTAATTATTTATATAATAATTATATTTTTGTAAAATATAAAAAAATAACATTACACTTTGATCACTATGTCTCCAAAATGATTTTTCAAAACAAATAAAGATAGCATGTTGTCAAAAGAAACAAAAAATTTAAATATTTGTGCATGTTATATACACTTTATTTTCTTTAAATATTTCAATTGTTGAATGTTGACTTAACTTGTGATACACATGATCAATACTAAAATGTTTGAAGATAACAATGATTACTTCATGTTATGCAAAATAACATTACACTTTGATCACTATGTCTCCAAAATGATTTTTCAAAACAAATAAAGATAGCATGTTGTCAAAAGAAACAAAAAATTTAAATATTTGTGCATGTTATATACACTTTATTTTCTTTAAATATTTCAATTGTTGAATGTTGACTTAACTTGTGATACACATGATCAATACTAAAATGTTTGAAGATAACAATGATTACTTCATGTTATGCCTTATATGTTCTTATTATCACAAAATTAAAGATGGAGGTTGTTCCTAAATTAAATGTGGAGCATGTCATAAATAATGTTTACTTCATGACATTGCATATATATGTTTTTATGTATCGAAAAATTAAAGGTGGAGCTTTTCTTATTTATTGTGATAAACTTGTAATGAAATTTTTATTTCATGTTTTTATATATCAAAAAATTAAAGTAAAGGTGTAGCTTGTATTATTAATTGTGGGGTAAATTTGTTAATTACATTTTTACTATTATAGAATATAGTTTCATATCATAAATAATATTCATATCACAAAACCATAAAAATTAAATCTTTAATTAATATAACTAATAAACAATTTTTTTAAGACAATTATTGGAAATACTTATTAACTAAAACAAAGAAAAATAAAAAATCCAAACTATGCTTTAACAATATTGTATACATATATAGAGTGGGGGATTCCACATACAATCAAAGTTGAATAAGAGATCATTAGTATATTTTGGTTGAGAAACTTTGATGGGATCATTGATTAATTATACAAGATTCCATTTGCTGATTCCCATAGTTTGTGATTTTGAATATGTAGAATATGTGTTTTTGGCAATGCAAGAAATGAAAAAGAGAAAAAATTTACAAGTAACAAGTATACAGTAAAATTTAATCATATAACAATTTTTAATGACATTAAGAAAAATTCAAATATCAACTTCCAATAATTTTCTATTGTATTAATTATTCAAGATTCCATTTGTTGATTCACGAGTGAAATCATGGATATGGGTAACACTTTCGTGACAATCGGATCTCCAAACTTCCGAAAAAAAATTTTTCGGCCAAACTAATATTATTTTCTGCCGAAAGTTATTGTTTTCGGCCAAACTAATTTTCAACCAAAAAGTGAAACGTCAAATCGAACGATGTAGTAACGACACCCTTGATTTGCGTGTAATAATTTAGTCGGACGGATATTTTCCATCCGACAATATTTTTTCGGCCGAAAGATAGTTTGTATTGTTTGGCCGAACTATCTTTCGGCCAAAAGATTGTTCGGTCGAACTATCTTTTGGCCGAAAGATGATTTGTATATCAACCGCACATCGATTTTGTAACGTTTTCAAACTTTGTTGGATTTTGTTGGCATTTCTGAGCATCTGTGAGCGTAGAGCTCATGATGGAGCAGGTCGTTTAGGTAGGTGTTTCTGAGCATCTATGAGCATGAGGTCGTGTTGGCACACCGAGCTCCAGGTATTTCTCTGACCTATAGTATTTAGGTTTAATTTTATTTTTTATGATGTATTGTTAAATTGAAATTTTAGTGTTTAATTTATAATTAAAATTTAATTTTTTGGTCGCTGTGGCATGCCCACGACTTGGCCACAGGGATGGCCCCCCATGACCAAGTCACATTACACTGGACTGTGACTTGTCCGGTGGGGGGGCAGCCCTGTGGTTGCGGGTATAGTTTAGTAACAATAATCTCCATTTTCTTTCCCTGATGATAAGGGATATTCCATCCGGCTCAATAACAATGAGGTTTCTCTAAATAAAAACATAAAATCAGATGAAATGATTAACTAAGCATGCATGGTTTTTTTTTTAACTTTTTTTCTCTACCTTTTGAACATGATGAATTTCTCTCTTCTCTCCTTATGAATGGTGTGTGAAACCTAAATGGGTGCATAGTATATAAATAAGAATATTAGTAACTCACTCTTGGTTTGTATTGAAAAATAGTTGTGATAAAAATCCTGCACCACATGTTGTCAATAGCGAATATTCCCTTTTTTTGCGCCACCCACCCATGGCGTGGCCACATGGCTACCCCCCACGACCAAGTCTTCCCTTAGAATCCTTGCTTACAAGTTGTCTCTTAAATTTAAAATATTACTTACCACACTCTCATTTGATTTTTCAACAAAAGAAAAGAAATATTGCAGTCTAGATTTTACAATTTTTTTTATTTTCATTAAAAGAAAAGCAATATTGCAGTCCATATTTTAGAAATTCTTTATTTTCATTAAGTCAATGTGGCGTTGTACTAGGAGACACCATCCTTTTGTTTTTGGCTTTTTATATAACAAAAATTTATGATATACTAAAACTGTCTAAATTTATATTTATATTAAAAAATAATTTTAACAAAATTATAAGTTATTAAAACTTTTCAGAATTTAATATTTAATATGAAATAATAATTTTATGTAAAAATTATTCTCATTATAAATAGAATTTCAAAATACATAAATATTAGATATATTTAATTTAATAATATATTTTTTTAATTTTTAAAAGAAAATAAAAATACAAAATAACTTTATTTATTTTTTAATAATAAAATAAAAACATGAAATATAAATATAAATATAGTTATAACTAAACTTATTAAAACATAAAATATAAATATAGTTATAACTAAAGGCATTGTTGTTACATTTATGAAAAACTTCTCATTTATAATTTTTTGACCTCACAAATGCCTATCATTATGAAGATTTATCCTTTTCGATTACATAAAATTATCATTCAACTACACTTTCTTTCAAAATACTTAGATTTTTTTCTTATTTTCTCAACTCTTCCATAGTCCCAAGTTGGTGAATACGATTACAATTACATTTCCATATAATTGTCAATATTTACTTTCAACATGTAAACTATAAAAAATTTTATATCATAGGTAATAGATTTTAATATTATATTAATGATAATTTATACAATAAAAATAATTATCTTTTATTTTATTGAAAATATTGTAAACTTGAATATTATGGCCAAGTTCACATATTCAATATTAGAGTAACATAAGTTTCTTACAAAGTTTATCTTACAAAGTATCTTACAATGCCTTGTTTACCGTTAAATTATATTAAAACTCTTTTATAAGTTATGTTGTTTTCAATCTTTTTGCACTTGATGCTACAAAACATTGGTTGTAGGTTTTTAATAATGTGAATCTAGATTATAAAATGTATTCAAAATATTTTGATGATATTAAATATCAAGGTTGTATGGTTTTAATAATGCAAGTAGATTATAAAGTATATTCAATATTGAGGATATTGAAAGAGTTCTACACATAAAATGATGTTCTTATTAGATGAGATTCTCATATTAAAAATCAAATCCATTGGATACCTTGATCTATAAAACCTTGAATACCATTGCACCACTTCTCAACAAGTGAATGCATATGGTATGTTTATTGTCTGTACAAGGAAGAATTCCCTCAATACCTTAGACACCTTGCATTTACGAATGCCAATTTTCCCAAGGAGACAATTCCTTTGATTGTTGATGCAAGGAAAATGACATGGAATGTATTTCATCCAACCACACTTATTTGGGCATGGATGGCCCTATATTGGATTTGATTCCCAGATATATGCTCCCTTAGTTATGGCGTCAAACAAAAATTTCATTCAAAAACTCAAAAACTCAATGATTAATATGATTATGTAATTCACGCCAAGTTTTGAATTTTTCTGTGTTCTTCATTTTATAACAAGAGAAAGAAATATGCATTGCCAAGAGTCATTTATATTTGGACTAGATTAACAAAACACATCTTGAAACCATCTAGTGAGACCTAATGATAATGGGTAAGTAAATCTCCCTCTATGCTTCACATGTCCTACATATTGTCATGAGTCTTGATCACATCTCTGTGTAAGACATGAGTGACCTACTTGTGTAGTAAGTTTCTCAAAAAGGAACCAGTCTCCCACTTTGGTGGTCTTTTTCTATGTCTTCCACTTTGGTGTTATTTTCCGATTTTAGAGACCCTTTGACTAAAGAAATAGTTATAACGAATACTTCATTTTGGATGATAAAGTGTAATTTATAGAAATAAAAGAGTCTTAGATGAGAACTAATTATTATACTCATTTATTACTTCACACATATTGAGCAAAGTTATTGAATGCTTATCTTATTGATGATATTTATATTCATATAATATAAATTCAAATTGACAACTTATTGGATTTGTGTAAGACATGAGTGACCTACTTGTGTAGTAAACTGCTCAAAAAGGAACCAGTCTCCCACTTTGGTGGTCTTTTCTAATGTCTTCCACTATGGTGGTCTTTTTCAATTGTATAGACCCTTTGACTAAAGGAATAGTTATAACGAATACTTCATTTTGGATGATAAAGTCTAATTTATAGAAATAAAAGAATCTTAGACGGGAACTAATTATTATACTCATTTATTACTTCACACATATTGACCAAAGTTATTGAATGCTTATCTTATTGATGATATTTATATTCATATAATATAAATTCAAATTGACAACTTATTGGATTTGTGTAAGACATGAATGACCTACTTGTGTAGTGAACTGCTCAAAAAGTAACCAGTCTCCCACTTTGGTGGTCTTTTCCCATGTCTTCCACTTTGGTGGTATTTTCCAATTGTAGAGACCTATAATTGCATTCTTTCTCAATTGTAATATTCAAACTTCTACCTCCCTCTCTCAATCTCTAGCAATTCATATTCTTATGGCCCATATCTAAGAGATAACTTTACAATTGTTCCTCTTCTTTACATGCCACTTGAACAATCAATTCAACTTCTACATGTCATTTTATGCCCACTTCCTAATGACAATGAATTGGTTCAATATTTATTGTCGATGCACCATACACATGTTTCTTTTGATCTTGTAATCCCTTTTATATTTTGCCAATTCATTGAGGTTAATATATGCACCCTCAAAGAAACCATTAGGATTGATCGATTCCACGGTAATGTTGAGTGCTATTCTACCAAGAACCCCAATCAACTTAGTCCTCAACCATTCAACTAATCATAGACCATACTGCACGAACAATTGACCAATAAACATTCTTTATAACCTTTTAGGTTTTTTTTGACATGTTCTACACACATGCATCCATTATTTCCATTAATTATCTCAATGTGATCTTCAAGTCAGTTATGCATAGTTCAATAAATCTATCACTTCCATATTAGGTCGGTTCTATCCTAGTGGAACTTCCCAACAAAACTTCCTACTTAGTCTCACTCTGACCTAATTGACTATTTTACTTCTTACACGATTCAACAGATAATAACATATCCATTCCATTAACTAGTAAGGCATAAAGTTCCATTTGAAGGTCTATTTTTACTAGTTTTGTAAATACTTTACGACACATTCCTATATACCTTGTATTTATTTACCATTTGAGATCTTTGGTAGTATATACAAATATATTTACTTTTTTTTTAGGGATGTTGATATTTACAAGATTTTGTGTGTTGGTTTAATTTACTAGTATTGTGGCATTGTTGCTCTTTAAATGAAAAGGAAAATAGTTGAAAGAAATCTTGCAAACAGGTAGAATTCATTTTGTTATCAAATATAAACAACCATGAGTAAGATGGAATTGAATTGCAAAGAGTGAATATGATATTGTACTTAAAAAAGAATAATCTAGTGTCATATTGTATGATTGTAGTTCAAGAACAAGAATCTATATATATGGAACAATTATTTCTTGAGTACATCGTATTTTTTAACACAATTTCATAGTGTACAAGAGTCTTAAAAAAATATTATTAAAAATAAGTAATCACAAGTGACAAAATCCTTAAAAACTAGGTTCAAAGTGTTTGCTAGCAAACATTTACACTAAGAATCAACACTAATATTCAAGATATTTTCCATGAATAGAAAATCTAAATTACTTTGTTAATGTTGGTATTTCTATAACGATTCAACCTATTCATAGATTGATTAGGTTCAAAGTGTTTGCTAGCAAACATTTACACAAAGAATCAACACTAAGATTCAAGATATTTTCCATGAATAGAAAATCTATATTACTTTGTTAGTGTTGGTATTTCTATAATGATTCAATCTATTCATAGATTGATTTTGTTTTAGGTAATATGTAATGGTCATTAGCCAAGCTATCAATATTCCTTAGGTTAGTGAGTCGGGCCAAGCTATGATATATGTTCCCCTAGTTATGGCTTCAAACCAAAATTTCATTAAAAAACTCAATGATTAAATATGTAATTCACGCCAAGTTTTGCATTTTTTTGTGTTCTTCATTTAATAACAAGAGAAAGAAATATGCATTGCCAAGAGTCATTTATATTTGGACTAGGTTGACCAAACACATATTGAAACCATCTAGTGAGACCTAATGATAAAGGGTAAGTAAATCCCCCCTTATGCTTCACATGTCCTACATATTGTCATGAGTCTTGGTCACATCTTTGTGCAAGACATGAGTGACCTACTTGTGTAGTAAACTGCTCAAAAAGGAACCACTCTCCCACTTTGGTGGTATTTTCCATTGTCTTCCACTTTGGTGGTCTTTCCAATTGTAGAGGACCTTTGACTAAAGGAGTAGTTATAACGGATACTTCATTTTGGATGATAAAGTATAATTTATATAAATAAAAGAGTCTTAGATGGGAACTAATTATTATACTCATTTATTACTTAATACATATTGACCAAAGTTATTCAATGCTTATTTTATTGATGATATTTATATTCATATAATATAACTTCAAATTGACAACTTATTGGATTTGTGTTGGATATGTAGGCATAATTTAAACATGGTAGGAACTATGTGAGGAAAC
>ML796889.1:137788-150186 GCA_009831015.1 Picea engelmannii
AGTAAATTGATATTTCATTGAATTTCTATTTAATAGTATTTTTAATGGTATATCAATGTTCTATAGAGTGATCTCCTTCTCCATTCTCAAATGATTTAGCCAAGAATTGACATATTTATGCCAACCCCCATTAAGCAATAGGTAGCAAATTTTCTTTCATATTAGTAGTCTCTTGTGCCTATACATTAGGTACCTAGTTTTAGTCATTCTCTTAATGGGGAAATAACTAATTATATGAGGATAGGATAGGTTACTTATGATATTAATTATAAGATTATAAATTATAAACACTTTTGAATTTTCTCAGTACTTCTCCATGATTATATAGAAATGCTACAACCCAAATCTTCAAATTCATATATATATAATATAACAAGATTGATGAGTGTCTCAAAAGGGGTTTATTTTTTTCCTAGAGACAAAATTCATACAATTTACAATTGTTTTCAAGGTAAAAATGGGTTTTGAACATGGAGGGATATGATGCTAGTTTTAATAATCAACAACAAATAAACTCGAAACTATATCAAGAAAGGGAGTTAGGGAGTTTATAGTTAAGAAATTCTTTAGTGGAAATATGGTTCCTTTATGTAACAATTAGGTATAAATATCTTAGTTGAAATCCTTTAGTTTTTTTGTCTTCTTCTTTGATGTGGATTGTGAATGATAAACCTCTGAGTGGAATGGAAGTCCCTTAGCAAACCCAACTTTTGATTTCAATGACTTCTATGTGTGGGTTTTATTGATTATTGTGAAAAGTTTGTGGTTTCATCTTCTGTCACTTATCCCTTTAGTCATCAGTTTGTGCCTGAGTAGTCGGCTAGGAGATGAATTGATGGTTGTCACTTCAGTGTTTAAAAACCTATAGATTCAAATGCCCTTCTTTTTTGTGCATGGATGATGAGTGAAGGATATGAATCTGCCATGCTATCTATGGACCCATTATCTGTTAGTTGATTGATTCATGGTTGAATATTTAGTCTTTGTGTCTTCTTGTTTGATGTGGATTGTGAATGATAAACCTTTGAGTGGAATGAAAGTCCCTTTGTGAACCCAACTTCTGACTTCAATGACTTCTATGTGTGGGTTTTATTGATTATTGTGAAAAGTTTGTGGTTTTATATTCTGTCACTTATCCCTTTAGTCATCAGTCCATGTCTGAGTAGTCGCCCAGGAGACGAATTGATGGTCATCACTTCCATGTTTAAAGACCTATAGATTCAAATGCTATACTTTTCTATGCATGGGTGATGAGTGAAGGATGAGAATCTGTCATGCTGTCTATGGACCTCTTACTTATCTTTTAGTTGATTGATTCATGGTTGAATGTTCATTTTTTGTGTCTTCATCTTTGATGTGGATTGTGAATGATAAACCTTTGAGTGGAATGAAAGTCCCTTGGCGAACCCAACTTTTGATTTCAATGACTTCTATGTGTGGGTTTAACTGATTATTGTGAAAAGTTTGTTGTTTTATATTCTATCACTTATCACTTTAGTCATCAA
This sequence comes from Picea engelmannii, assembly GCA_009831015.1. Lineage (NCBI taxonomy): Eukaryota > Viridiplantae > Streptophyta > Pinopsida > Pinales > Pinaceae > Picea > Picea engelmannii. The sequence goes on from ML796889.1 coordinate 139,294, forward strand.
TCTGTGCTTGAGCAGTCAACCAGGAGCCAAATCAATGATCGTCACTTTGGTGTTTAGAGACCGATAGATTCAAATGACCTTCTTTTATTTTCATGGATGACGAGTGAAGGATAAGAATCTGCCATGTTGTCTATGGACCCCTTATCTTTTAGTTGATTGATTCATGGATGAATGTTTAGTCTTTGCATCTTCTTCTTTGATGTGGATTGTGAATGATAAACCTCTGAGTGGAATGACAGTCCCTTTGCGAACCCAACTTCTGATTTCAATGAATTATGTGTGTGGGTTTTATTGATTATTGTGAAAAGTTTGTGGTTTTATCATCTGTCACTTATCCCTGGCTGAATGACCAGTCTTTATGCTTTCTAATGAGCGAGTACCTCTGTGGCTTTATTGTTCAAAACTTTGATTTATCTCTACATTTTTAATTGCTTGAACCTGTGTACATCTCTGGATTTTTATTGATAAACTCTGCATTATGGATAGATATTGAGGAGTTATGTCGACATGAGATTATCCAAACATTCCTCACAAATTCTTTAGGCATTCTCAAGAAGGAAGAATAGGAACTCCTTCTTCAATTGAGACTCTGAGTGAGCACAAACAATATCGTTAAAGGAGATTTTAAAATGAGTCTATAAATAGATCAACTACAAAACCTGCTCAAACTAGTGTTATGGGTGCAACCTTCTTATATAGGTTTCACATTGATGCAGGAGCATCGCCAGTAGCAAGCGAGCGTGGGACAAACAACATCACATTTTTGGCACATGTCAAAATTGTCTGCAATATTTTGAAAGTTTGGATGCATAGAATTTAATGTAATAGTTAAGAGGGTGTGTACTTACAGATTGTAAAAATATCTTGATCTATCTGCTCTCATCTGTAGGATGAAAAGGCATTTATGCATAATTAATGAAAGTAGGTAGATTTAAATTTCTAGATTAGACAACTTTAGGAGATGGAGGGAAAACGAATATAGACACCCTCATCTTGTATCATTGTAACATTATCAAGAGTATCAGTAGAGCATAGAGAAGAGAAGAAGCAGAGGGATGTGTAGAATAACCCATGTACAAAAGTTCTAAAATTAATATATATGAAGCTTTGATTTAGACTCATGGTGTTCAAATACTTTGTATGTATACATCATGAATGCTATGCTTATGGTTGTTTTTCTCTTTCTATTGTACATTTGCTTTTATTCTATGTGTGTATGAATTCATGTTAAGTGTTTGAATTCTGAGAGAGTAAGGAAATGAGTTTCAATTGTTTCTCTTCTTGAGTTAGAGTTCCTGCAAGGAGTGCAGTGAAGCGTCCTCAAGGAGTGCAGTGAAGCGTCCTCAAGGAGTGCGTTGACGGGTTCAGAGTTCATCTCTGAAAGCTAAGGAGGGATACCATTTTTCTCATTTCAACTGAAGTGCAAGAAAAGCACAGAAGCCATGCAAGGTGTGCACAAGATAGTCAAGACCTTAGAACACATAGACTAAGGTTGAGAGATTAAAGGACTACTGTTGCAAAGTTGCACAAAGTCAAAAGATTCAAATATTTAGGAATATTTGAAGAAGTGTCGCAAGGAGTGCATGCATAAGTCTTTTAGGAGACTTGAGTTTGTGAAAGGAATCTCAGGAGGGTCAGCACTTTTAAAGTGTTGAAGAGAAGAAGAGGAGTTTTGGTCACCATGTAGAGGCTAGGCTCAGGAAAAGGATCGCAGGTTTGATCAAGCCAGAAGGTTCTTTGGAGAGAGATTGGATGGTCAGAATTCTCTGAGGGGGACTCCAAAAATAGCGAGAACCGTAGGATCTATAGGAGTTGCAAGGTGGATAAGGGGCCATTGATATTGACTTATTGGGACGTCATATCATTTCTACATTTCAGGGTTTGAAAGTCCGAAGTGTAAGCCAAATCCTTGGCTGATCAAATCCCTGAAATGCAAACAGGAGGTTTTCGTGTGTGGAAGCAAATATAAGTGTTTCGAAGTTCGAGAAACTAGGGACAATAGTGCCATAAGGTTGGGGTCGAGAGTTTCAAACTCCCAATACCCAGAAACCAAAAACAAGGAGAAGGCGACACGGGAAAGGACAGGAGAATTCCTATTGAGGTTCGCGAAAGAAGAGGAGGAGAAATACTATTTCAGTATTTCGAAAGTTTGGAGACTAGAAGGTGGAGAGGACATAGGGTTCAAGCTTGATGTATCAAACTCCCGGTACGTGAAATTTCACTAACCGTTGGACCGAGGAACGGTCCACAGCTGTTGATCTCCTTAGAAGTGGAACATTAACATTTCGACATTTCGGGATTTGGAGGTTCGAGAGCCCCGAGGACTTAGTGGAAGCGCTTTTCGGTGTTTGAAATCCTGGAACCGTAAAGAGGAAGGGAGGACTGAAACATTTGCATTTTGGTAAATCATAAGTAGGAGGTTTGGGACTCCAGGGGTCGAGAGTAGAGTTGCACATCATAGCAAATCGCGAATTCGCGAAAGCCTAAAAGCCGAAATTGACATCAGGAAAGGCAAGTATTAGTATTTTGGGGTTTTGGAGGTTGAAGAAATAAGGTGCTCGACCACGGGATTCAAAAAATCTGGTATCCTGAAATAAAAGAGGAGTTTTCCTCAAGGTTTTCTACAGGTGTTGAATTTCCAAAAGAGTAATTAAAGAGAAAATCGAGCTCTCAGGGGGCCGAAAAGAAAAGATCATGTGCAGATCCCAACCTGCGGGTCTGTGGAGGGGTCTACGTCAGTTGTGGTATCATAGCCCTTCTCTGTTTGTATATTGTAGATAGAGGGTGCAAGAAAGATTTACAACCATGTTGCCAAGAAGAAGAGACAAAGAAACACCTGATCCACCAGAGGAAAGGGAAATGCTAAGAAGAAGGGGTAGGCAATTACCTAAGCCACTAGGGGAAAGAGAGATGTGTGAACTACGTTCCAGGATTTATGCCATGGAGACGGCACAGAGGTGCACATTTGATGTTGGGGATATCAAGGAATCCGAAAGTGAAAATGAAACTAGAAATGAAGAAATTGCAACAAAAGAATGCCTATTTGATGCAGGAGCATATTCAACATCAAGCAAGCCAACGCGGAAGCGAAGGACAGCTGGAAAAGCCAACAAAAATTTTGAATTTCTCTTGGAGTTGATGTGAAAACATAAATGTGGAAATTTAATGAAGCAGAATTGTATAATGTAAACAGACCTTGAGTGGTTCACTCTCGTCCTTAGTAGGTAGAAGGCATTTAAAGTACTTAATGCAAGTAGGTAGAATTGAATGTGTAGATTAGATAGTTTAGAGCGCAAGAGGGAAACGGGATATAGACACCCTCATTGTGTATTGTAACATTAGAATCAGAAGCAACATTGAAAATAAGAGCATGCAGAGAGTCGTGTAAGAACACCCATGTACATATATTTGAATTAATAGAAGAGTTTGATTCAAATTCATGGTTTTGTGTCTGCTCTCTGTGTATTGATGTTGAATGATATGCTCATGAATGTTTTCTTCCTGTTATACATTTTCTTTATATGCTATGTATATGATTTCATGGTTTGATTTTGAAGTCTGAAAGGAAGTAGGAATGAGTTTCAATTGTTTCTCTATCTAAGCAAGGATTCTTGCAAGGAGTGCAGTCGAATTGTCCGCAAGGAGTGCATTGACAAAGGGTTCAAATAGCGATAGCTTTTGTTCTCATTCACTCTGAGGTGCAGACAGGCACAAGAGCCGTGCAAGGAGTGTGCAGGCTGGGTGAATTCTCAGGGTTGGGGACCTGAGTGAAGTATTGAGAGACTACTGCTACAAGGTGTGCGCAGAGTCGAAGGAAATTCAATGCTTAGGAAGTATCTGAAGGTTGTCGCAAGGAGTGCAGGCAAGAGTTTTTTTTAAGACTCGAACCTGAAGATAGTTCAGAAGGATCTGAAGTATTCAAAAGGTCGTTGGAGGCAGGAAAAGGTGAAGTACCTTGAAGTTTGCAAGAGGCGTCGTAAGTTTGTGTGCAAGAGGATGCATTCCATGGAGTGAAGCACTTTGGTTAGTTGTGAAGAGGTTCTCAGAGAAAGAACAGATGGTCGGAATTCTCTGAGGAGGATTCATGAATTTACATGAGCCGTTAGATCTCATATAGGAGAAGGGGAGATACAACGAGTATTCCCGAGATGTTCAAATCTCAGAAGGGGCAGGACCGTAGATCCGAGTCACAAGTGTCATCGTATTTACTCGTGGATTTCCATATCGGGGTTTTGTAGGTTGAAGTCCTGTAAACATTGTAATGGGAATCGCGATATTCCGATACGCGATATCCCAACAGCTAAGTGGAATTTATGTGGGCCACGGAGAAGTCTGCAAGTGGACAGGTGGCACGCCATTTCAGAGTTTCGTGGTGAGAAGTCCCGAAACAATTGCATAAGGATTCATGATATTACGAAGTTCAAAATGCCGATTAGGTGAAGGGCGTTGAAAGGTGAAACTCACGAGTCTATCAGATTTTCAGCATATCAGAAGTCAGGAGTCGGTAAAACAAGTTGTTCGACATTGCGAGTGTTGAAATCGTGATAGGGAAAATCCCGGAGGGAAAAGGAAAAGGTCAACGTTAACTATTGTCGGGCTTCGGGGATTCGAGAAACTAACGCTTGACCTATGGATTCGTGAAAGCACAAATTCCAATCTCCTAAGTGAAAAGAGGGGATCCCACAAGGACTGTTGTGGGTGTAGATTTCCTGATAGGGAAATAGAAGAGCCATTTAGAGTTCTTCGGGCCATGGAAAAAGGAAATATCCCGTGTTTACGTGGACCTTTCGACCTGCGGGTTGAGGGCATCGACATCAATTTTGGTATCAGAGCCCAGAAAGGTTCTTTTCTTTCTGTAGCAAAGAAAAGAGAATTCACCATGCCACCAAGGAGAAGGGACATGAAAACACCCGATCCACCAAAGGAGAGGGAAATGTCGAGAAGGAGAGGCAGGCAGATGACAGACCCAGCTATGGAGAGAGATATGCATGATCTCCAAGCCAAACTCGAAGACATGGAGACAGCGCAAAGATGCACAGTCAGTGCAGGGGATCTCAGTGATTCCGAGAGTGAGGTTGAGGATGAACGAGAAGAAGAAGTTGCAGTTGAAGATGAATCAAACGAACGTTTGATCATAGCTATTGCCAGAATGGGTGCAAGGGAAAAGATGGACATTTTAGTTTATGAGGGAAACTTGGATGCAGAGGAGCTTCTAGACTGGATTAGAGCTCTAGATACATACTTAGACTATGAAGATATTGAAGAGGACAAGAAAGTCAAGCATGTTGTCATGAGGTTGAAAGTACATGCATCATTGTGGTGGGATGAACTACAAGTTGACAGATGATGCAAGGGCAAGTAGAATATCAAGAGCTAGGACAGAATGATCACGAAGATGAAGGCGAAATTCATCCCCAGAGATTATCAAATTACTCTGTTCAGGAGGATGCAGAACCTAAGATAGAAGCTAATGACAGTGAAAGAATACACTGAGGAATTCTACAAGATGAACATCAGAGAAGGCCATCGGGAGAGCGATGATGAAAAGGTTTCCAGATATATAAATGGCCTGAGATATGATATTCAGGATGAGATGAGCATGGTAACCATCCGAATGGTGAAAGATGCTTATCAGATGGCTCTAAAGGCTGAAGAGAAACTGAGCCAAAAGAAGAGTCAGAGAGGCAGAGGCAGAAGTCAACCTAGAAGTAAATCAGTTTCCCAGGATAAATATCAAAATCCCAGGGAGGACTGAAGAAACCTTAGACTTGAATTGATAGAAATGGAACCTCATAGCGAGGGAAACAACACTTTTCCTCATACTAGAGGAAGATGAAGGGGAAGAGGTGGAGTAATAACATGATTCAAATGTGGAAAGATTGGGCACAAGTATTATGAGTGTCCAGATAAGAAGAAAGAAGGTGGAGAAGCTCACATCACCGAAGCACAGAGGAAGGATGTTGAGGCAGAAGATGCTGAAGGCGGAAGATTGTTGATGATGCGAAAAGTCCTTTTGACACCAGAGAAGGAGGTGGAGAGTTCAGTCCAAAGGACCAGAATTTTCAGGACTACCTACAATACCAAGGACAGGGTATGAAAGGTCATTGTAGACAGTGGTAGCACAGACAATCTCATTTCTACGAAGATGGTAGAGAAGTTGGAGTTGGATACGACTGATCATCCAAGCCCATACAGAGTTTCGCGGCTACAAAAAGGACACCAGGTAACTATCACTAAACAATGTTTAGTTGAGTTTAAGATAGGAGGATACAATGATAAGATATTATGTGATGTCATTCCTATAGATGTTTGTCATCTATTCTTGGGTAGACCATGGCAATATGATAGGAATGTGATTCATGATGGGATAATGAACACATATACCCTGGAGAAGAATGGGAGGACTCACATGTTGCTTCCAATCAAGGATAAGGAGGTGAAGCCGGAAGTAAGAAACACTGTACTTCTCATGAGTGGGAAGGAACTTTTTACAGAGGTCAAGAAGAAGGAGGATCCACAGTTTATTGTGGTCAGGAAACCAAGAATTGTTTTGACCAGCACTATGGTAGATGATTTACCAGAAGAAGTTCAGGAACTGCTGAAAGAGTTCATTGATATAGTAGTAGACAAATTACCTCGTTCGTTGCCACCGATCAGAAGTGTGAGTCATCACATTGATCTCATACCAGGAGCCAATTTTCCAAACAAATCTGCATACAGATTGACGTTGCAAGAGAATGAAGAAGTTAAAAGGCAAGTTCAGGATTTGTTGGACAAAGGTTTGGTTAGAGAAAGCTTGAGTCCATGTGTTGTTCCAACAGTACTCAGTCCAAAGAAAGACGGAGGCTGGAGGATGTGTACTGACTTGAGGGCGATCAAAAAAGTAACCATCAAGTACAGATTTCCATTGTCAAGGATGGATGATCTGATGGATTGCTTGAGTGGAAAAAAGTATTTTTCAAAGATTGATTTGAAAAGCGGTTATCACCAGATCTGCATAAGAGAAGGTGATGAATGGAAGACAACATTCAAAACCAACGAAGGGTTGTATGAATGGTGTGTTATGCCATTTGTCTTAACAAATGCGTCGAGTAACTTCATGAGGTTGATGAACAAAGTCTTGAGGGAGTTCATCGAGAAATTTGTCATTGTGTATTTAGATGACATACTGGTTTACAGTAAAACAGTGGCAGAGCATCTAAAGCATTTGGCTACAGTGATGAAAAAATTGCAGCAGGAGAAGCTGTTGATAAACATGAAGAAGTCCTCATTCATGAAGATAGAGCTCATTTATTTGGGGTTTGTTATTTCAGAAAATGAGTTGAGGATGGATCCAGATAAGGTGGAAGTGATCAAGAATTGGCCATCACCGAGGAATATTTTCGAGGTAAGAATTTTTCACGGATTCGATAGTTTCTACCGAAAATTCATCAGGAATTTCAGTGGAATTAGTGCAGCGATGATGGACACAGTGAAGAAAAGACACAAGTCTTTTCACTGAACAGAAGAAGATGAAAAGAGTTTTAATCTGTTGAAGAGGAAGATTACGGAATGACCAGTTTTGGTGTTGTCGGATTTCCGAAAGATATTTCAGGTGAAATGCGATGCAAGCGGATTTGCAATCAAGGTAGTCTTAAGTCAAGAAGACAGGCCAATAACATACTTCAGTGAGAAGTTGAATGAAGATAAAGTGAAGTACTCCACTTATGATAAGGATTTCTATGCTATTGTTCAAGCATTGAAGAAATGGAGACATTACTTGATCCTGAAGGAATTTGTCTTGTACAGTGACAATCATGCACTACAGTTTCTGACTCAACAGGAGAAGTTGAACCAGAGACATGTCAAATGGGTTGAGTATATGTAGAATTTCACTTTTGTGATAAAACATATTTCTGGTACTGCTAACAAAGTGGCTGATGCTTTGAGAAGGAAGTGTTTATTATTGCAGGAGTTTAGAGTCAAAGCATTGGGTTTTGATGATCTCAGGAACATGTACACTGAAGATCAGGATTTTAAGGAGGCGTATGAAGCAGCTGAGAATCCAATTCTCGGGGATAGAAGCCAATGGATGGAGTATATGATCCAAGAAGGATTATTGTTTAGAGGTAATCAACTGTGTATTCTAAAATTCTCCATGAGGGAGAATTTGTTAAAGGAGAAACACAATGGAGTATTAGCAGGGCACCTTGGTCATGACAAGATGTTCACAAAGTTGAATGAGTCATATTTTTAGCCAGGAATGCGAGAATATGTCAAGAGATTCGTGGAAAGATGTAGAGTTTTCCAGCATTCAAAGGGAAGAAGGAAGCAGAATGCAGGGTTTTATCAACCATTCCCCATACCAGAGAGGCTGTGGGATGCCATTAGCATGAATTTTGTATTGGGGTTGCCAATAACACAAAGGGGTTGTGATTCAATCTTTGTGGTGGTGGATAGATTTTCCAAGATGGCACACTTCATTCCATGTCAGAAAACCAGTGACACAACTCACATTGCGAATCTGTTTTTCAAAGAAGTCATTCGACTTCATGGCTTACCAAGAAGCATCGTTTTGGATCGAGACACCAAATTCATAGGGAACTTTTGGAGGACCTTATGGAAGAATATGGGAACTAACTTGTCATTTAGTTCAACTTATCATCCTCAGACGGATGGATAGACAATTGTAGTGAACAGAAGTCTGGGAGACTTGCTGAGAAGCTTGGTGATAGAGCACCATAGCCAGTAGGACCACATATTACCACATGCATAGTTTTCTTATAATGACTCGGTCAATAGGAGTACAGGGCAGAGTCCATTTTAGATTGTCTATGGCATGCAGCCGAGGGGAATTTCTAAGCTGAGGGATTCAGAACAGACTGTGACTAGGAGCGCTAGTGTAGAAGGATTCACAAAGGATATGAAGGAACTTCATAGCCAGGTGAAGGAGCGACTACTAAATTCAAGCCAGGAGTATAAGCATAGAGTTGATCAGCATAGAAGACAACTTCAGTTTGAGGTTGGTGACTTGATTCTGGCACATTTGAGGAAGGAAAGGTTCCCGAGAGGAACATATAATAAGTTGAAGGTGAAGCAAATCAGGCCATGTAAGGTCTTGAAGAAATTTGGGGTGAATACTTACGAGATTGAATTACCCGATGGGATCGAAATTTCTTCGATATTTAATATCTCGGATTTATACCCATATAAGGCTAAGGAAACAAGGAATGGAAATGAGCGGCCAGTAATCCAGTGGACAAAGTAGATGGCAGTAGCAGATAAGCCGCAGATGGAGTGTATACTGGATAAAAGAGTGAGTAAGAAGACCAGGAAAAAGAAATACTTTGAGTATCTGGTCAAGTGGAAGAACCATCCAGTTGAAGATGCCAGTTGGGATACTAAAGTAGAGATCCAGAAGCATGGACACACTGTTTGTGAGCTCATGGACAAGAGCCCATGAAAATTTTCAAGCGAGGGAGTATGATGCAGGAGMATCTCCAACATCAAGCGAACCAACGTGGAAGCGAAGGAGAGCTGGACAAGCCAGCACAAATTTTGAATTTCTCTTGGATTTGATGCGCGAACATAAATGTGGCAATTTAATGAAGCACACTTATATAATTTAAATGTACCTTGAGCGATTCTCTCTCGTCCTTAGTAGGCAGAAGGCATTTAAAGTAGTTAATGCAAGTAGGTAAAATTGAATGTGTAGATTAGATAGTTTAGAGCGCAAGAGGGAAACGAGATATAGACACCCTCATTGTGTATTGTAACATTAGAATTAGAAGCAACATTGAAAATAAGAGCATGCAGAGAGTTGTGCAAGAACACCCATGTACAGATATTTGAATTAATAGAAGAGTTTGATTCAAATTCATGGTTTTGTGTTTGTTCTCTGTGTATTGATGTTGAATGATATGCTCATGAATGTTTTCTTCCTGTTATACATTTTCTTTATATTCTTTGTATATGATTTCATGGTTTGAGTTTGAAGTGTAAAAGGAAATAGGAATGAGTTTCAGTTGTTTCTCTATCTGAACAAGGATTCCTGCAAGGAGTTCAGTCGAATTGACTGCAAGGAGTGCATTGACAAAGGCTTCAGATAGAGATAGCTTTTGTTCTCATTCACTCTGAGGTGCAGACAGGCACAAGATCCATGCAAGGAGTGCACAGGCTGGGTGAAGTCTCAGGGTCAGGGACCTGAGTGAAGTATTTAGAGACTGCTTCTACAAGGTGTGCGTAGGGTCGAAGAAAATTTAGCACTTAGGAAGTATCTGAAGGTTGCCGCAAGGGGTGTGCACAAGAGTTTTTTTTAAGACTCGAACCTGAAGACAGTTCAGAAGGATCTGAAGTCTTCAAAAGGTCATTGGAGGCAAGAAAAAGGCCAAGTACCTTGAAGTTTGCAAGAGGCATTGTAATTTTGCGTGCAAGAGGACGAGTTCTGTGGAGAGAAGCACTTTGGTTAGTTGTGAAGAGGTTCTCAGAGAAAGAACGGAAGGTCAGAATTCTCTGAGGAGGATTTGTGAATTTTCGTGAGCCATCAAATCTCGTAGAGGAGTAGGGGAGATACGATGAGTATTCTCGAGAGGTTCAAATCTCAGGAGGGGTAGGATAGTAGATCTGAGTCACAAGGGTTGTCGGATTTACTCGTGGATTTCCATATCGGGGTTTTGTAGGTTGAAGTCCCATAAACATTGTAATAGGAATCACGATATTTTGATACACAATATCCCGACAGCTAAGTGGAATTTGTGTGGTCCACGGAGAAGTCTACAAGTGGATAGGTGGCACACCATTTCGAGGTTTTGTGGCGAGAAGTCTCGAAACAATTTCATCAGGATTCGTGATATTGCGAAGTCTGAAATGTCGATGAGGTGAAGGGCATTGAAAGGTCAAACTCGCGAGTGTATC
>ML796889.1:150286-163546 GCA_009831015.1 Picea engelmannii
AGACTCTTCATCTCCTCTGGCGATCACACAACGGTCTCTTTGACTTCTCTAGCAGACATCATCAATGGTTTCTGGTAGTCTCATTGCGTCGTGCCTTAGTAGCCCTCCGATCTTGTTTAAATTCATCTACATCATTGGATATGCGGCGAGAAAATCTATATGGTCAGTATTTGTGCTCTCAGATCTACGGCCGAGATTCGATTCCGGAGCCCCCTTGCCATTCTATCTTTAAGCAGAGGGGGGGGGGTCCGTAATTGGGCGAACATATCTCGAGCACTCAGGATTAAAGCACCTAGATCAATGATGCTCAAGCGATTCTGGACCCCCCTTGCCTTTATTTCTTTAATACGGGGGGTTCTGGAGTGGTGGAGTATTGACGAAGGGCCCCACTTCTGTCATGTCACCTTCTGTGTCATTCTCCATCTGACCGTGCGACAAGGCATGACTCCTCCTTGTCTTCTAACATCTGTCCATCTCTTGCTGATGTGACTAAGGGATGTGACCACAGCCTTATGTCTCTCCATATTGCGATTCGCGAAACTCCGACATGGAGTTGAACCAACGGTCCATATATGAACTTGTTTCAACGACTACGATTGGATCACGATATCGCATATCGCGAAATCAGGATTTTGTTGCATTTGTTTCTATTCATCTTGATATCGCGATTCGTGAAACTCCAACATGAGCCATAATCAACGGTCTATATTCATTCTCGATTCAAGAGCTGTGATTGCATCGCAATATCGCATATCGTGAAATCGAAATTATTTTTGTCAAGTGTTTTTGTCACTTCAAAGTCTCGATTCACGATACTCCGATAAGGAGTTAAATCAACGGTCCAAATCTGATCTTGACTCAACGACTGTGATTGAATCGCGATATTGCATATCGTGAAATCGGGGTTCCTAATGTCAATAATATTTGTCATGTCCAACTCTCGATCCTTGATGCCTCTCCATTGACTGGAATCAACGGTCCAGATCAAAGCTTGATCTGACGGCTCAGATTGCATCGTGATTTCACATATCGCGATTATGCCTTCTTCTCCTTGTTCTTTAAACACCGTGCAGGTTTTCCTCGATCCAACAGTGGTCGGACCTTGTGCTCGGATCTGAAGGCTGAGACCTTTCCTCCTCTTTAGCACGCTCTTCTTGTCTATATTCAGATCTGATGGCCCTCGTTCTGTCGGGATTTCACCTTGGCTTTTCCCGATGGTAAACCTCATGCAGCTCCTATCCAATATGACGGCTGATGGGATCTCTGAATGAGATCCAACAACTGTGGATCCTTGTCTTCCTTCTCCTCTGTGAACTCGTGTATCTTAAGCTTTTCTGCGTGCATTTTCCTCAACGTTGTTCCTCTTGAGATTTCATGTCCGAATCCCCAAGGGATTTTATCCTTCTTATCCTGCCATCTCCACTATTGTACTTTCCATCAATGACAAGCATACGCTACTTGTTAAACATTTGCCAACAGAGTCCATGTGCTATTCCAATAGTGCTCAGTCCAAAGAAAGATGGAGGTTGGAGGATGTGTACAGACTCAAGGTAAATTAACAAGATTACCATAATATATATATTTCCATTGCCAAGGATGGATGATTTGATGGATTGCTTGAGTGGAGCAATTTTTTTTTCAAAGATTGATTTGAAAAGTGGATATCATCAAATCCGAATGAGAGAAGGTGATGAATGGAAGACAACATTCAAGACGAATGAAGGGCTATATGAATGGCTTGTTATGTCGTTTGGCTTAACAAATGTGCCTAGTACTTTCATGAGATTGATGAATGAAGTCTTTAAGGATTTCATTGGAAAATTTGTCATTGTATACCTTGACGACATACTGATTTTTAGTAGAATAGAACTAGAGCACTTGAAGCATTTGGATACAGTGATGAAAAGGTTATAGCAAGAGAAGTTGTTGATAAATATGAAGAAATCGTCATTCATGAAGATAGAGCTCATTTATTTGGGGTTTGTTATTTCGGCAGATAAGTTGAAAATGGATCCAAATAAAGTGGAGGTGATTAAGAATTGGCCATCACCAAAGAGTATATTTGAAGTTAGAAGCTTTCATGGATTGGCTAGTTTCTACAGAAAATTTATTAGAAATTTCAGTGGAATTAGTGCACCGATGATGGACACAGTGAAGAAAAGGCATAAATATTTTCACTGGATAGAAGAAGCAGATAAAAGTTCCAATTTGTTGAAAAGAAAGATTACTGAACAAGCAATTTTGGTGTTTCCAGATTTCAACAAGACATTTCAGGTCAAATGTGACGCTAGTGGATTTGCAATTGGAGCAGTGTTAAGCCAATACGATAGACCAGTCGCATACTTCAATGAGAAACTGAATGAGGAAAAGGTTAAGTACTCCACATATGACAAAGAGTTTTATGCGGTCATACAAGCACTGAAGAAGTGGAGGCACTATTTGGTTCCTAAAGAGTTCATTTTGTATAGTGATAATCATGCCTTACAATTCATGACTCAACATGATAAGTTGAACCAGAAGCATGAAAAATGGGTTGAATACATGCAGAATTTTATTTTTGTAATTAAACATATTTCTGGAACTGCTAACAAAGTTGTTGATGCTTTGAGTAGGAAATGTTTGCTTATGCAGGAGTTCAGAGTTAAAACATTGGGTTTTGATAATCTCAAGGACATGTACAAGGATGATCCAGATTTCAAAGAGGCGTATGAGGCATCTGAGAATCCAATTCTCAGGGACAAATGTCAATGGACTGAATATATGATCCAGGATGGATTACTATTCAGAGGCAATCAACTGTGTATTCCAAAATGCTCCATGACGGAGAATCTGTTGAAGGAAAATCATAGTGGAGGATTCATCAGACATTTCAGTCATGATAAAATGTTCTCGAAATTAAATGGCTCATATTTTTGACCAGGGATGAGGAGAGATGTCAAAATTTTCATGGACAGATGCACAATTTGTCAGCACACAAAAGGAAGAAAACATAACACAAGGTTATATCATCCATTACCCATACCAGAGAGGTTGTGGGATGCAGTGAGCATGGATTTTATATTAGGGTTCCCAAGAACACAAAGAGGATTTTATTCAATCTTTGTGGTGGTAGATAGATTTTTGAAAATGGCACATTTTATACCATGTCAGAAAACCAGTGACGCGACCCATATTGCGAACCTGTTTTTCAAAGAAGTTGTCAGACTTCACAGCTTACCAAGGACTATAGTTTCAGATTGAGACACCAAGTTCGTCATACATTTCTGGAGGACTTTATGGAAGAAGTTGGGGACAAGTTTGTCTTTTATCTCATCTTATCATCCTTGGACGGATGTATAGACAGAAGTTGTGAACAAAAGCTTGGGAGATTTACTAAGAAGCCTAGTGACTGAACACCATAGTCAATGGGATCACATTCTGCCATAGGCAGAATTTGCTTACAATGATTCACACAACATAAGCACAAGGCAGAGTCCATTTCAGATTGTTTATGGAATACAACCAAGGGGAGTTTTTGAACTGAAGGATTCAGAACAGGATGAAACTAGAAGTGCTAGAGCAGAAGATTTTATAGAGGCAATGAAAGAACTTCACAGCCAAGTGAAGGAGCGATTGCAGAACTCGAGCCAAGAGTACAAGAGTAGAGTAGATCAACACAGGAGAGAACTTCAATTTGAAGTTGGTGATCTGATTCTTGCACACCTAAGAAAGGAAAGGTTCCCAAGGGGAACATATAACAAATAGAAAATGAAAAAGATTGGACCATGTAAGATCATAAGGAAATTTGGGGCAAATGCATACGAGATCGAATTACCTGATGGGATCAAAATTTCACCAATATTCAATATCTCAGATTTGTACCCTTACAAAGCTAAAGAAGACAGTGGAAAGATGATGATGAGCGAAGGATGAACCTGTTATCCGGCTACCCTTGATGTTTGTCCCTGGTTGATTGCTGATTCCGCCATTTGGCAACGACCTCTACATGTGGATTATCTGGTGTCCTGGTTGGTTTTCTCTATGCGTTGACTGCTAGAACCCCTACAATCATTCCATGACCTTTCCCATTAGATCCTTGCATTATCTTACTATTGTCTACGTTGGATTGGGGTTATAGCAATGGAAGCACAGATTGAGCCCCTGTCTGCAAAGTTTTGGGTATTCTGGCAATGGAAAAATGCAATGGTTTCATGTCTACATTTTTTATTATTTTATATTCTGGCAGTAAAAAAATAAAAACGAATTGATTTCAGGTCTACATTTTTATAATGGTATCCTGGAAATGGAAAAACGTTTTTATTTGATTTCCTGTCTGCATTTATATTTGTGTCCGGGAAATGAAAAACGTTTTGTATTCCTATCTGCATGGTATTGGTATCCTGTCAATGGAAAACGAATTCATTTCCATGTCTGCATTTTTCCATCATTTTTCCCTTTTAAATGATCATGGAAACATGGAGTTCCTTCTGGTGCGTTTTGGGCACATCATTTTGCATATTTTAAATACAAATAGATATGAATGTCCTTCTAGTGTGTCTCTGTACATGTTTTTCCTTTTTAAATTGAGACTGTGATTGTTGTGTAAATGCTCACGATTTTTCCATCCAAAAAGTGACATAGTTGTTGTTAAATTATCCATGTTTCTACTTTTAAAGATTGACATAGATTGTTGTTTAAAGGCCCATGATTTTTGCCTTTAAAATGTGAAGAGATTGTTGTTAAATTACCCACGTCTTTACTTTTAAATATTGACATAGACTGTTGTTTAAATGCCCATGAAGTCGCCTTCAAAACTGGTGATTGTTTTGCTGTGAATGACCATGGTTGGAATTTAAAAATGGATTCTGTAGACGAACGTTTTCATCTTTTTTCGGAGTATTTCTATCACTAATTTTACACCACGATTTACAACTGAATTCATGGTGTATTCATCACTAAATCCAAGCGATTTATCACTGATTACAACTAGTTTTTATCTCTGAGTTTATAGTATTCATACCATGGAGTTAAAGCGGTAATGTAATTGAATTCAACGTGCTTTCATCACTGAGTTTATACCATGTTTTACCACTAAATCTATGGTGTATTATTCACTGAATCCAATTGATTACATCATTGATTACAATGTGTTTTTATCTCTAAGTTTTTACTATGTATACCACTGATTTTATTGTTAAATGACCACGACTTGCCTTAATCTTTGATTGAGTTGTTGTTGACTGACCACGAGTTGGTCCTTCTGCAGTTTTGTTTTGTCCCTTTTACCCTCCTTCACATTGAACACATACCTAGTGTTCTCACTACCAAGCTTTAATTACAACAACAATGCTACTGACCATGTTGATTATCATGTTAACTGCAATATGAAATGCTATATTTCTGCCTTATAAATTTCCAGAACAATTGCTACAACAATGTTAATGGTCAGTAGATTCCTTCTATTGATTAAATGCCACACTGAGTTAAATAGTTAACAATTATATAAATCGCATGGTTATTGCGCTGTGAATGGTTATGTTAACGATCATGCAAATTGCCTTGTTAATGTTATATTAATTGTATGTTAACTAGAATGTTAAATTCCTTGTTATTGTTATATTACTTGTCATGAAAATAGTCATGTAAACTATCTTGTTAATGCCATATTAATTGTCATGTAACTGCTATGGTAATCACCTTGTTAAATTGATACAACAATGTTAATAGTTAGGAGTTTCCTTCTCTATGATAGTAGACCACTAGCATTGTTAGTTCTATCATTATAGCTAGAATAATCCTAAAGTTTAACTGTTCATAAGTGCTAATGGTAGCATTCCACTTTAAGACTGTTAATGTTGTTATTCAAGTTTATGGCTAGTTGGATGGGGATTCAGATTAATATAGAATTGTCCATTTAGGTTGTAATTAATATTAAAATTAGTATGGTGAGAAAAGACTAGATTGAAAATTTTAGACTTGCTAAATTAGATATGTAATTGATGTTAGTTGGATTTATAGATATCACCTAATTGGTAACTCAGAATCGCTAAATTGATTCGTAATTCATGTTAAGTTTGGTTGGTAACTCGTTGACTAATGGGATTTAGATTGATTAATTGATCTGTAATTAACGCCAATTTAAATCATAGATATTGACCATTTAGTCTTGATTAATGGTTGGGTTGTTGACGAATTCATTTTTAGTTTATGCTTCCCATTGAGGGTGTTGTTTTTCATTTTAATTAATGTTTGTACTTGGTTTTGTAAACATTTAATGTGCTTGGTTTGCTCAATGTACGAGTTCTAGTTACTTGTGTAATTAATTTTGGGTGCGTGGGGTTGTTAGGATGACTGTCCTTAGCTTAGTAGGCTTGGTGTGCTTGTGTCGAGTAGGATGTAGACACCTTCTTGTTCCTCAAAATAGCTGCTAGCCTTGAGGCCTGAAATGGTCAAAATCGATGGGAACCTGGGCTTGAGTGTTGCTTATGTGTTCTATAGGTCCTAACAATTGCAGGGTAGGATGAGCGGGTAGTCATTCTTATTCTTCATCGATTGAATGTCATACATTGCTTCCAGGTGCTTGATTTGCTTTTATGTTAGGTCATTATGTTGTTGTTGCATGAGTTTCATGCGACGTCTTCATCATCGTATTGCGATGTTGAGTATAATGTCATTATTACCGTCCTACACACACACACACTAAAAAAAAAAAATTAAGGGTTCTTTTACCAGTTGTACATCATAGGAGTTGTACCAGATGGGGACATTACATGTGGTATCAGAGCGAGTTCAACCTGCGACTTGGGATCGCTATGGTTTTTGTTGATATGATTTTATTATAATGTTACTATTTGAGTTGACTTGTATTCGTACAAGTAATCATGGTTAGAGGATGTTGTGGAGGCAGATGATGGGGTGCTAGGGGACAAGGCATGAAACCTCCAGTAGCATCCACACCTAAGGGGTCTAACCCCCAGGGAGACGAGCATGTTTTCAGATAGGAGCATATAGTAGTGGATGATGTGGTCGGAATGATGAGATCTTCTGCATGTCTAAGGCACTGATCAACTATTTAGACAGAGATGAGGCCAGGGCACCAACACCCACTGAAGTTCCACTGCACACCCCACTCGATACTGGAAGCATTCACCGTGAACTCGAGAAGGTTAAATTTTCCAAGTTATTTCATGCCCCTGATGGCACAGCCACTGAGGCATGGTTGTAGAACATGGAAATGTTCTTTTCACTTCACGATTATACCTCCAACATGAAGGTCTGCATGGTGATATTTCAACTAAAGGGGAGCACTCTTCTATGGTGGAAAATTCTCCTACCGCAGTTGAACATGGCCGTCGAAGATGTGTCATGGGAACTGTTCGAGGAATGGTTCCGAGGGAGGTACCTTTCAGAGGAATTCATTGAGCATCAACTCAATTAGTTCAACGCCTTATGACAGGGTGGTTGTACGGTGCCCTAGTACGAGGCTCATTTTATGGAGCTACTCTGGTATGCTCTGCACCTTAACAATGAGAAACTTAAGGTCAACAAGTTTTTGTTTGGCCTTAACGAAAACATACATGCAAAGGTCAGGATTTTGATGCCTCAAACCTTGCATGATGTCGTCCAGAAGGCCCTCATAGCGGAGGAGGAGATTATCAATGGGGGGCAGAGAAGGACTCCAGCGAGACCAACAGGGCAAGTGTCATCTGGTGTGCAGCAGCTTTAGAAACCAACCATACATATGTCGAGATATCATGGCTTCCATAGGGGATCCACGATCACTACACCTTGACGACCGACACCTCAGAAGTGGACACCTTATCGGGGACCACAACATTAGTAGCAGCGTCGACCGCAGCAGCAATAGTTTAGGCCTATTCAGTAGAATAGGTCAGGATTGTAGGCCGGCAGGCCATCACCTTCTACTTCAGGTACCAAGACTACTGGGCCAAAGAATGCGTGTTGTACATGTGGGCAGCCACACTACCAGCGCAACTGCCCTGTGGAGAGGACTAGAGAATCCAGATTAGTTGGACCCACTACCGTGGGAGATATGGGAAAGGCCCATCGGATTCATGCAACGCTGAATAACCACCAGGCAGAGCACCAGTCGACTTTGCTCGAGACGACAAGTACCTTCGCTGACCAAACCCTTAGTATTTTGATAGATACCGGTGCTACCGAGAGTTTCATTTTTGGTGCTGCGCTAAAAATGATTAAGGTAAAGGCAGTCAAACAAGATGAGTTTAGCTTCGTAGAGATGGATTTGGGAGCCAAACAAAAGGTTGGAGGAAAGGTTACGGGTTGTATCCTCAACCTGGGAGAGTTTTTCACCATGGCCAACCTATACATCACGATCTTACGATCTTATGATGTTGTGATTGGTATGGACTGGTTGGAATCACATGAGGCGATACTCAACTATAAAGAAAAATGGTTGAGCTTGGTCAATGATGAGGGACATATATGTGTGATTGTAGGATGGAACTAGGGAGTTTCCCTGAGGTTCATCTCTTCCTTACAGCTACGGAAGAACATGCACAAGGGGTGAAAGATTTATGCAATCCTTTCATTAAATGAGAAGGGATTAGCGGAAGGTTTAGAACACCTTGCGGTGGTGAGAGAGTTTGTGGACGTATTTCTGGAGGAGTTACCTAGGATGCCTCCAGAGAGGGAATTGGATTTTACTGTAGACCTAAAACCGGGAACTGAACCGATAGTGAGAACGCCTTATCGGATGTCGACCCCAGAATTACAAGAGTTAAGAATGCACCTGAAGGAGATGTTGGACCTAGGATTGATATGTCCTAGTGTCACCATGCGGTGCACTTGTTATTTTAATACGAAAGAAGGATGGGTCATGGAGGCTCTGCATTGACTACAGTCAATTGAACAAGGCCAGAATCAAGAATCAATATATGTTTCTGAGGATTGATGATCTGTTCGATTAAATGAAGGGTGTGACAGTGTTCTCAAAGATCGATTTGCGATTAGGGTATCATGAGTTACAGATTAAGGAAGATGACATCCCTAAGACCACCTTTAAGATGAGGTTTGGACATTATGAGTTTACTTTTTTTCCGTTTGGACTGACAAAGGCCCCAGGGATATTTATGAGGTTGATGAATGAGGTATTCTGCGAGTACTTGGAAAAGTTTGTCTAAGTATTCATTGACTGTATTTTGATCTACTCTTGGATGACAAAGGAGCATGATGGTCTCTTGTGCTCTGTACTATAGTGTTTGTGAGAGCACAATTTGTTTGGGAAGTTGTCCAAATGCTCTTTTTATCAATCGAAGAATCACTACTTAGGGCATGTCATCTCCGATGAAGGCATTGTCGTGGATCCAGCTAAGGTCGAGGCTATTATGGAATGGCCTGAGCTGACGAATGTCTTGGAAGTGTGTAGCTTCATGGGTTTAGCAGGATACTATCGATGGTTCATCGAGAAGTTTTCGAAGATAGAAAATCTGATCACAGAATTTCAGAAGAAAAATAATAATTTTGTTTGGACCGAGAAATGCGCGAAAGCATTTCCAAGACTCAAGGAGTTGTTGACAACAACACTGATAATAAAGGTCCCTAAAATGGATGCAGACTTCTTGGTATGCACTGATGCATCCAAGGAAGGCTTAGGTGGGGTTTTGATGCAAGATGGACGAGTGATCGCTTACATTTTGAGGAAACTAAGAAGGCATGAGGAGAACTATGCGACGCATGATTTGGAACTGTTAGCCATCGTATATGCCTTGAAGTTTTGGAGACACTACCTTGTTGGATGAAAATTTGAACTAAAGACTGACCATTGTGGACTACAACACATCTTTATGCAAAGCGACCTGAACGCACGACAACAACATTGGTTGGAATTGCTTAGCGACGAACCTGTTAGTTGGCTACCCTTGATATTTGTCCCTGGTTGATTGTTGATTCCGCCAACTGGAAACGACCTCTGCATGTGGATTATCTAGTGTCCTAGTTGGTTTTCTCTATCCCTTGACTGATAGAACCCCTGCAATCATTCCATGACCTTTCCCATTAGATGCTTGCATTCTCTTACGATTGTCCGTGCTTTATTGGGGTTATAGCAATGGAATCATGGATTGATTCCCTATCTGCAAATTTTTGGGTATTCTGGCAATGGAAAAACACAATGGTTTCATGTCTGCATTTTTTATTATTTATATTCTGGCAATAAAAAAAAAATGAATTGATTTCAGTTCTGCATTTTTATAATGGTATCCTAGAAATGGAAAAATGTTTTTATTTGATTTCTTGTCTGCATTTATATTAGTGTCTAGGAAATGAAAAACGTTTTTGTATTCCTGTCTGCGTGGTATTGGTATCCTAGCAATGGAAAACAAATTCATTTCCATGTCTGCATTTTGCTAGCATTTTTTCCTTTTAAATGATGATGGCAACATGGAGTTCCTTCTGGTGTGTTTTGGGCACATCATTCTTCATATTTTAAATAAGGATAGCCATGAATGTCCTTCTGGTGTGTCCGTGTACATGTTTTTCCCTTTCAAATTGAGAATGTGATTGTTGTGTAAATGCTCACGATTTTTCCATCCAAAACATGACTGATTTGTTGTTAAATTACCCACGTTTTGGCTTTTAAAGATTGACATAGATTGTTGTTTAAAGGCCCACGATTTTTTCCTTTAAAATGTGAAGAGATTGTTGCTAAATTACCCATGTTTTTTCTTTTAAATATTGACACAGACTGTTGTTTAAATGCCCACGAAGTCGCCTTCAAAACTGGTGATTGTTTTGCTGTGAATGACCACAGTTGGAATTTATAAACAGACTATGTAGACCAACGTTTTCAGCTTGTTTCAGAGTGTTTCTATCACTAAGTTTATACCACGGTTTACAACTGAAGTCACGGTGTATTCATCACTGAATCCAAGCGATTTATCACTTTTACAAATCATTTTTATCTCCGCGTTTATAGTATTCATACCACGGCGTTAAAGTGGTTTTGTCAACGAATTCGGCGTGTTTTCGTCACTGAGTTTACACCATGTTTTACCACTGAATATATGGTGTATTATTCACTGAATCCAAGCGATTCCATCACTGATTACAACATGTTTTTATCTTTGAGTTTTTACTATGTATACCAATGAGTTTGTTGTTAAATGACCACGACTTGCCTTAATCATTGATTGAGTTATTTTTGACTGACCACGAGTTGGTCCTTCTGCAGTTCTTTTTTGTCCCTTTTATCCCCCTTCACATTGAATGCATACCCAGCGTTCTCACTGCCAAGCTTTAATTACCATAAAAATGTTACTGGCCATGTTGATTATCATGTTAATTGGAATATGAAATGCTATAATTTTTTCTTATAAATTTCCAGAACAATTGCTACAACAATGTTAATGGTCAACAGATTCCTTCTATTGATTAAATTCCATAGCGAGTTAAATAGTTAACAGTTATATAAATCGCCTGGTTATTGCACTATGAATGGTTATGTTAATAGTCATGCAAATTGCCTTGTTAATGTTATATTAATTGTATGTTAACTAGAATGTTAAATGCCTTGTTATTGCTATATTACTTATCATGAAACTAGTCATGTAAACTATCTTCTTAATTCCATATTAATTGTCATGTAACTGTTATGCTAATCACCTTGCTAAATTGCTACAACAATGTTAATAGTTAGTAGTTTTCTTCTCTATGATAGTAGACCAATATCATTGTTAGTTCGATCATTATAGCTAGACTAATGTTGAGGTTTAACTGTTCATAAGTGCTAATGGTAGCATTCCACTTTAAGAATGTTAATGTTGTTATTCAAGTTTATGGCTAGTTGGATGGGGATTCAGATTAATATAGAATTCTCCATTTAGTTTGTAATTAATATTAAAATTAGTATGGTGAGTAAAGACTAGATTGCAAATTTTAGACTTGCTAAATTAGATATGTAATTGATGTTAGTTGGATTTATAGATATCGCGTAGTTGGTAACTTAGACTCGCTAAATTGAGTCGTAATTCATGTTAATTTCGGTTGGTAACTCGTTGACTAATGGGATTTAGACTGATTAATCGATATGTAATTAATGCCAATTTAAATAATAGATATTGACCATTTAGCCTTGATTAACAGTTGGGTTGTTGACGAAGTCATTTTTAGCTTGCGCTTCCCATTGAGGGTGTTTTTGTTCATTTTAATTAATGCTTGTACATGGTTTTGTAAACATTTAATGTGCTCGGTTTGCTCACTATACAGGTTCTAATTACTTGTGTAATTAATTTTGGGTGCGTGGGTTTGTTAGGATGATTGTCCTTAGCTTAGTACGCTTGGTGTGCTTCTGTCAGGCAKGATGTAGACACCTCCTTATTCCTCAGAACAGTCGCTAGCCTTGAGACCTTAAATGGTCAAAATTGATGGGAACCTAGGCTTGAGTGTTTCTTATGTGTCTTGTAGGTCCCAACCATTGCAGGGTAGGATGGGTAGGTAGTTATTCTTATTCTTCGCCAGTTGAATGTCGTACATTGCTTCCAGGTGTTTGATGTGATTTTATGTTAGCTCGTTATGTTGTTGTTGCATGAGTTGCATGCAACGTGTTCGTCGTCGTATTGCGATGTTGAGTATAATTTAATTATTTCTTTCCTACACACACACACAAAAAAAAAAACAATTAAGGGTGCTTTTACCGGTTGTACATCGTAGGAGTCGTACCAGATTGGGACGTTACACAAGTATTAATCATTTTACATCAATAATGTATGAGTTTTTTGAAAATATCATAGAGAAAAATTAAATGCATGAGCATCTAATAAAATCATAAGAGAATGCATGTGAACCTTTTCCTCACAAATCATTAATAAAATGCATGAGAAAATAAAACTCAAAACATATAGCTTCACCACCTTCACCACTATGTAGATAAACTTGGTGAACATTGTAAATTCCTTCCATGTGGGGAAGTCCATCCGGATAAGGGAGTGAAGAAGTATTTTATTTAGTCCACCCTAGCAATGATTGACTTTTACTAAAATTTGATTTTTTGATAGTAACCCTCTTATTCTTCATGTTATCCAACATATACTTATATAATTAGAATCTTATCAAAGTATTAATTTCCACTAATGGAAAACCAATGTGTAAAATAAGGATAAGAAGGATAGGGTAAGGCATATTTTTTAATTTCCCTCTAAGGAACCCTAGAAACAATACAACCATGTACTTCAAAACAATACAAAATTATTGGGATAAAAGGTGTGTCGAATTGAAGATTCATTTTTACTATAAAAAAAGTGG
>ML796889.1:179013-252381 GCA_009831015.1 Picea engelmannii
AGATGTCCTTTCTTCCCACAATTCCAACACTCTATCTTTCCAAGTCTGGACTTGGATCTTCCCTTCCTAGAATTTCCATGGTTTCCTGAGCCCTTTCCTCTATCCTTTTGTCTTCCCCTTTTCTCCATGTTCAACACATTTTTTGATGTCTCACCTGTGCTTTTCCATCGCATTTCCTCACTAAGGATAACACCAACAACATCATCAAATTTTTAAGTATTTGAACTAGAGACAGAGTTACTTACAACCATGACCAAGCCATTCCATCTTTCTGGCAATGAGCACAAAATTAGAAGAGCCCTAACCTCATCACCAAAGTCCACTTTTAGAGAACTTAGTTGATTAGTAACCATATTAAATTCATTTAAATGATCTGCAACAGACCCACCTTCTGACATCTTCATATTAAATAATATCTTCATTAAAAATACCTTATTCGACGCTGAGGGTTTTTCATACAATTTGGCCAACGCATCCATAAAACCCTTCGTTGTCTTTTCTTTCGAAATATTGAAATCCATCGACGCTACTAGGCTCAGCCGTATCGTTCCTAGAGCCTTTCTGTCAAGAATCTCCCATTCTTCGTCCTTCATGGCCGCCGGCTTCTTTGCTACTCCACTCAATGGTAGGAATAGATCCTTCTGATATAAATATTCTTCCATATGCATCTTTCATAACTAGTAGTTTTGGCCATTAAATTTATTGACCCTAAACTTTCCATCTTCCGACATTGCTCCCACTCGAACTAGGAACCTTCTTTTCCTACGAGTTACCTTATGCTTTGATACTAGTTTTTAGAAAAATAGGACCGCGGAGCAATAAAATAAAACAAATGCATAAAAAAAACATAGAAGACACACAATACAAGAGAGACACAGATTTACATGGTTCACCCAGTGTGGGCTACATCCACCAGAGAAATTGCCAGGTCCTTCCTTTATTATTATCCAACAAATGAAGGGATACAACCTACAACAAAACCCATTGTAACTTCCTCCTCTTTCTCTCTCCATCTCCTCTATCAGAATACAATACTCACCATCAACCATAGTCATGATACATTTCCCTCATAAAAGAGGGTTGCCTTCTAGGGAAAAAAACCCTAACATAATCTCTACTGTTAGATCTGCGAACTTATAATGAACGGTCCAGTTTTACAATGAAATTACAATATACTTTTACAAGGCAATTTTTGCTTCGGGGGCTTCACCCCCGAACCCCCGCTGGGGGCCTGCTTTCCCCCAGACCCCCCATCCAGGGGGGTTAGCCCCCCCCGAACCCCGTAGAGGGGGTACCCCCCTCTGCACTCCCCCGCGTGGAAGAGTGTACATACTTCTGGGGTGTAAATACTTCATGGGGTATAAACATAGCTGAAAGTAAAAGGCCTCTAAATCAGGAAGATAATCAGGCTCCACAACCAACAATGAATTAAATAAACTTCTGAATGCTAAGATAATTTTCCCAGTTAGGCACACGTAATGGGTTTCTAACCTTGTCCCTGTCAAGAAGAAAAGTGGGGAAATCCAACTATGCGTCGATTTCTAAAACCTTAATAGAGCGTCTGATAAAGAAAAATACCCTGTCCCACCCATGGAACAGATCCTTCAACAGGTATCTGGTTCTGAGAGACTATCCTTATTAGACGGTTTTCAGGGTACAACCAAGTCCTGATGTCTCCTCCAGACCAACTTAAAACTACCTTCCGCACTCCGTGGGGCACCTATGCTTATAGGAAAATGCCCTTTGGACTCATTAATGTCGGTGCCACTTTCCAGAGAGCGATGGACATTTATTTATGAGGTTTAATCAATCAATCTGTC
Source organism: Picea engelmannii (assembly GCA_009831015.1). Lineage (NCBI taxonomy): Eukaryota > Viridiplantae > Streptophyta > Pinopsida > Pinales > Pinaceae > Picea > Picea engelmannii. The sequence continues at coordinate 180,834 of ML796889.1, forward strand.
ATAGTTTACCTAGATGATGTTACTATATTTTCCAAAAACAAAACTAATCATGTAGCTCATTTAAGAGTCATTCTGCAGTGATGTCATAAATATGACATTTCCTTGAATCCTAAAAAATCTATCTTCACAGTAGAACAAGGTAAGCTCTTAGGATTTATTATGTCAAGAAAAGAGATGATTATCGACCCTGAAAAGACTCAAGTCATCTAGAAACTTCCCTCTCCCTCATCCAAAAAGTATATGCAGTCTTTCTTAGGCCAGATAAACTTTGTCAGGAGATTCCTCCCCAGTTTTTCCGAAATGGTGAGACCTTTATAGAATCTAATTAAGAAAGACGCGCAATATCATTGGGGACCCTTAGAAAACCAAGCTTTTAATTCAATAAAAAAGTCCATAATAGACGCTCCTTCTCTCATGAGCCCCAACTTTTCGCAAGACTTCACACTCTACACATTTGCTTCTTACCACTCCTACGTTGTTGTCCTAACTCAAAAGAACGCTGAAAACAACGGAGTCCCAATTTCCTTTATGAGATCTACTTTCAAAGGTACAAAAATCAATTACCCAGTGGTAGATCAGCAAGCCTATGCTATTTTTAAATATGTAAAGAACTTCTGATCTTATCTTTTGAAATCTAGGACGAAAATTATTGTCCCTTACCCAACCGTCAGAAATCTGTTAGTGCAGAAAGAACTAGGAGAAAAGAGGGTGAATTGGGTTACCTCCTTACAAGAGTATGACATAGAAATCACCCCAGCAAAAATAGTGAGAGGCCAAGGGCTGTGCAAGTTAGTTGTTGACTCAGCAGCAGGACAACAAGAAGAAAACAATATGTCAAACCTAGGACAACACAATCAAAATTCAATCTGATGTGCACAAAACTCTGTTAGTCCCTGGTATGATGATACAAAATTCTGTCTTGAACATGGGTCAGCCCCCCATCACCTAGATCCCACTAAAAGAAGAGCGTTAAGATTAAAATATGCCTCCTTTTAGTTGATTAATGGTATTCTGTTTCATCAAAATTTTGATGGAGTACTAATGCGTTGTCTTGAGAAAGATGAAGCAGAAAAGGTCTTACTAGAATTGCACGCAGGAGAAGCTGGTGGGAATTTTGGTGGGGACGCCACTACCCATAAATTTTTAAGAGAAGGTTATTACTGGCCCACACTTTTTAGAGATGCTCATGCCTTGTGTCACAAGTGTATTATTTGTCAGAAAGCATCTAGGCAGATACAAAAACTGGCCTTTCCTTTACAGCCTGTCTCAGTAGACTCCCCTTTTCAGCAATGGGGTCTTGATATTATAGGTCCAATAAATCTGCCATCCTCACAGCAACATAAGTTTATCATAACAACCACATATTACTTCACCAGGTGTTCTGAAGCTACCACATTAAGAACTGTGAATACCAATCAGGTAATTTCCTTTCTAAATTCAAATATTATTACTCATTTTGTTATCCCTGACTGTTTAGTATTCGATAACGCTTCTTTTTTTCGTCTCTTGAGATGAGCGAGTTTGCTCTAGAAAAAGGAATTAAATTGAAGTATTCTACCAGCTACTACCCCTAGGGAATGGATTGACAAAATCAACTAATAAGAATCTGATTAAAATCATCAAGAGAACAGTATCTGAAAATCACAAAAATTGGCATAATGCACTGTTAAACAGAGTTTGGGTTGATAGAGTAACTTCAAAAACTGTTGTGGGTAACTCTCCCTTCTTTCTCATCTATGGCAGAGAAGCAATTCTGCCACCACATATTCTTCTTCCCTCACTATAACTATCACAGAAAATACAAGAAGAAAACTTCCCTCCTTTGGAGAATCGAATTAACACTTTAATAAAACTAGAAGAGGTAAGAGCTCAAGCAAAACGTAATTTAGATCAGCATCAAGTAGTGGTCAAAAGCTGGTTTGATTCCAACTCTTCCTCTGATAGGAACTTCGAAGTAGGTGAACTTGTCTTGAAATGGGACAAACCACATGAGGGAAAGGGAGAGCATACAAAGTTTCATAACTTATGGCTAGGACCGTTTGTAATTTCTAAGAAATTGGGTCCCAACTCTTTCCGATTACAGAATCTAGAGGGACAGCCAGACACCTATCCGGTGAATGGCCAAGCTCTGAAAAGATATTTCGCTTGACGAAAACCCTGTGTATACTGTGTAAATTATTTTCTTTTGTTTTCTTTTCTTTTGTTGTTTTGGTTTTGATTTTTCCCTTATGCTTATCAATTTTTTCTTTTTGGAAATACACATACCTGAATTATGAACTGTTCAGACAAAGAAAACAAAAAATTCTTTCTCTAAATTGACTACTGAAAATTGTCTAAACATCAATTATAATATACTTCTGAAATTTACAGCCATGTTGAGAAAAGACTATTGTTTGAAAGAAGTTTATTGATTTCAATCTGTAAGTGAAGACTGTCAGGATCATCCATTATATTCTTACGATGTCCCTATTCCTTTAGGGAATAACTCAGAAGATGTCTCCCTGCTTTCGAATATCGGTTTTGTAAATAAACCATATCTGAATCTTAATGAAGGAAAATTTTAAAAATTCTTTCAAGGTCTGTAAAAATATGTCTAAAATATCATAATTTTCAGCGTCACCCCACTCAATTATATATCTTTAAAAACTAAATCATAAAAGATCTATGGGGAGTGCTTGTAAACCCGTCGGGATGTTGAACAGGTCTGTTGGCAGCGGGTAAATGCATGCATGACCCCAAGAAAACTTCACCAGGTACTGAACAGGCCCGCTGGTAGTGAAGGAATGTCAGGTATATGAAAATTTGCAAATATGGAATATCTTGACCTTAAAATGTCCTTTATTCTGATCTGGAACTTCTTGGCAGAATACGGATGTCAGAGTGGGTTAAATGGAAACCCTGTCAAGGCTATGGACGCCTGCTAGAAGAAATGGCTCTGTCAATAGTATTGGAGATTTATCTTTAATATCATGACTCGATTGTCTTAATACTGTTATCAGTTTTCATCTTTTAAGCACAGTTGGAATATTTGATTAATGATGATGTTTAAACAATTTTCTGGTTGTTTTTGAGTTAGAATTATTCTCATTATCATAATTTGGATTTGTTCTTTTGGCAGAGATAATTGTTAATACCAGGGTGTCGCCATTGTTGGAAGGAATTTTTCATTTTTATCTTTTCCTTACAAGCTGCCTACAGAAGAGTTTTGAAACCTCAATACTCGTTGCAATTCTTTAAAACAAAATGACACTATTATCTTGCGCATTCACACACATGCCTTTCATTTTCACGACTGCAAGCGTGAAAACCTTGAATTGGAAGTCATGTCAATGGCATTAAAATCATCCTTGGATTATTATGAATACTCTTGTTCATGTGGTCATTTCACCTCTAACTCAATAATGGTCATACATGTGTCAAAACACCAATCCTTTATTTACTTTTCATTTTTATAGATATGGTTTCAATTTATAGATTCGCCATGCAATGAGTTTTAGTGTCTTTGATTAAATCCTTGGTGCAATGGTTTCATACAACACATAAATTTTATGATCAAATCTTTGGTGCTATATTTGAAACGTTGTTTTGTTTTAAATCATACACATACTATTGTTGACCAATTGTTGGTTATGAACACTATGGTTTTCAAATGGTTATTTGATATTTCATTTGGTCAAAATCTTTTGGTTATGAATGTTATGTATTTCGATGAGTATGTGAATAATCTATTTGATATTGGGTCAAAATATTTGGATTGTGATGGGAATGATTTGAATTACCAAGGCATCGTCGATTGTACATGTCAAAATGAATGTTTTACATGTTTTCTTTTCATTTCACCACCCTCGTACGCATAGGCATTAAACGTCTACCTTGCATCTTGGGCTACCTCTATTTGTTTTGATGAAACTCTGGGAATTGGTCCTGTGTCTACCCTATCTGACCTCTTCACTGTTTACCCTGTCGACTGTGTGCTCTCTCCTATGGCCCCTATAGTGCACATAGACCCTAATGGCGTCCAAATGTTGTTTTTATTTGACAACTCTCGTGAGGACTTAGAGAGTAATGGCTTGTTAGTGTTCATCCAAAAATTTGAGGGTTTCAACCTTGCGGTCGCTCAGCAGTTTTCCCTCACATTCGATGGATGCAAGGCCAAAGTTGGGGACATCCAACCTGAATTGAACGAAGAATTCCTCAGCTCAGCCACGGGTTTTCCATCTAAAGGGCAGAGGTGGTTTAATAATTCGAAGGGGGTTGAAGTGCCATGGTCGCTCCTGTTTACCTCAAGGAAAATTATCAGTTGTGATAAAGGTATGACAGTCACGACCCTTAAGTCTAGGTGGCATGATTTATTGGCCATTATTAAAGAAATTCGTTACTTGCGAAGGTAGATACGGTTAAGTGTTTCTTTACCATATCAGGTTGCTTATGAATTTCATAGATTTCCCTTTGAATATGCCTCACTACCTCCTATGCAGTCTGTATAAAATGGCTAAATGATTTAAGAGGGAGAAGGCTGACTCCAACCTCTTCCATCATTGTTTGATTAAAATCGTTATTGTTCATCACTTGAGTTTGAGTGGTGACTATTGGGAAGTTTTCTTATTGAGGAATGGCTTTGCCACTCCTGAATGTGGTCAAGTGGAAAAGACTGTGGTCATCGAAACCCTTGTCGGGATTGCCATTCCACCTCCTACCCTCCTACCCGCTGTCAAACCCTCGACCTGCCCCAACACTGACCTACCTGACACCCTACCTGGCCCATGTTCGAAAGATAATGCTAAGACTGTTAAGAGGCCTACAAGAAAAAAGGGCAAAGGTAATATCGATGTCAATAGTAAGGGTTAGAAAGTTGCACGCTGGGTATCTAGGTGTGCTCGTAATAATCCCAAACAAAACATAGTCTAGAAACCTATTGTTTTGAGTGAAGACTCTGATTCTGAGATTGAGCGATTTTTGACCAAGGAGTACCCATACTCTCACGGCCTGTGTTTTGTCAAACCCTATGACTACGTTTCCAACCTCCCACCGTGCCTTAAGGATAACCCTAACTTCCCCGGGATCAGGTTTGACAGTGGAACCCCTGGTAATTTAAAAGATGCTTCACCTGTAGTGACTCGGCCTGATCAACAATAGTGCACTCAATGCAACTCTTGGCTCAAATGATACTACACAAGTGTCCCTCTGTTGCAATCCAAAATTAATTCCTTGGAGGACTGGGTGACTGTGTTGTCTAAGGAAAATGATAGAATGCAAGCCAACAATAAGAGGCAAAAGACCACGGGTTCTATCATGTTCAAAAATGTTGAGGTAGCCACTGCCATTGTTAACTCGAAATTATCATGATTGAATCGTATCCCTACAGCCAAGGTGTGTTATTTCAACATTGATTTTTGAACGATTTGGTTTGTTTTGAATTAGCATAGTCGATTGTGTTTGCTATGAATTAGTATAAAAGATTTGTTGGGTAAATTGAATATAGTTCTGTTTTGTTTGAATTGGTTCAAAAACGATTATGTTAGTTTTGAATTGGCATAAAAGATTTGGTTTGTTTTAGCGTGAATGATTTGCTTTGCTCTGAATTAGTAATTAAGGGTTTGTTTGATAGATCTCATACATTTTTGTTATCATTGGATTCATTTAAAACGATTTTGTTTGTAAATATGACCAGCTACAGAATCATGAGACTCTGTAGCTAGTCATAAAATTTGAATTTTTGTTGATTTTACAATTAAAACATTATCTAAAATTGTTTATTCTTGCCCATTTACAGGTACACATGAATTTCAATGGGAATTGGATCTGTTGTGGCAGTTTAGAACATGCTTTTTGTTACATAGTTTTGGTTTAGGTTATTAGTCTTAGGCAGAAATAAGAATCTGGGAGATTGTTCCCATATTTTTTTCAAACAATTTTTGATATTTTCCACGAGGATTGTTTTATCCTGTGGCCTTTATATACTTGTTATTTTTTTTAAACATCCCATCACTATTGGGAGAACAAAGACTATGGACTTATGATTATATAGACTCGAATAGAAGTGGATTTGTTGTACGACTTTAGCTTCAATTTATCTTACTTTTGTTCAAGTTTTGTGCATAACAATTTGTAATCAAATTATTGACTACTTTAGATATCAAGATTTGTTACAGGTCGATGCATTATGATTTAAATTCTGTCCATATTTGATGTATCTCATTTTACTCACAGCAATTACTCTGTTTGAATCTAATGAATAGAAGGTTTATCTTCTTTATTAAATGAACGGTTATGTACAAATCTTTGCACTAGGATTTATCTAAATGTGATAATCTGTAAACTATAAAATTGTTGTTGTTTTATGTCTTGTTTGTTCTGTCATTCGTATTCAAAGAGCATTGTTACTTCCTGTTTACGAGAATCTTGTGGAAAATCTGGTGCAGGTTTCTCCCATCAAGTAGCTAAATTGAGTACTGTGAACAGGACAAATAGGAAGCGCCTCTACAGGTCAGTTTGTTAGTGTTATTTAATTAGTTAATTAATATATAAATTTCTTGTAATATGAACATGTTTCATTGTTCATCTCTATAGTTCAGATTTATAGTTAATATTGTTATTTTAATTGCTTAGCTTAGATATCTTTCATTTTATTCCTTTCTCATAAAAGTTATAAAAATCCAAAAATAATAGTTTCGCTGTCATAAGACATTTTACAAATGATTTTGCAAATTTCAATCAAAATTTGTATCCTGTAAATACTGTACATATATAATTGAGATTTAATTGTATCCATAGCTGAACATTTAATTTCATAGAATTATTGTTGTATAATATTAGTAAGTAAACTGTATATATAGTTTTCGATTTGTATATAGTTTGCAGTAGTTGTTTCTCACATAGATTAGTTTCTTTAGTTTAGTTTTTCTTTCACTTTATTAGGACTTAGATCGACTAAAGGAGCCGCTAAACATGTCGGAGTGGGTGAATCCAAACGGCTTGGGTTATTTAGATAACCCCGGACCGGATCCACTCCTCCAGTTGACGAGCAGTCAATTTCGCCAGTCAACATATTGATACTCAGATAGGTTTTAAGCATGTCTTGTGTCACCCACACTATATCTGTGTGTCTTTTTTGTGTTTTGCATGTTCATGGATGTATGATTAAATGACTCATTTTTAAGTTGTTAAGAAATTGTCTAAGTATACAGGTGAATTGCATTATAATAGGCGTGTGACTCACACATAACATAGAATGGAGTTCGGGTATGCTATGGGTGAAGAGGCTCAGGCCGAATGAATTATTCTTGGTGTTTCCAAGTAGCCAAGTGAGAATCATTGTGATGATGCACTTTTTTAGTAGGTACAATATCATAAGTTTTGGTCAAGCATAGTTTGGGGAGGTGACAATTGGAATAATAATCTTGTGAAATAGAAGCTTCATTATTCCTACAACAAAAGGTGGCTTCTTTACAATTAATTTGAAGGTGAAAAAGATATTTCCAACCTCCACTAATCCTTGTTTCAACAATGCAATTTCCATTAAGATTATGATGCATGCCAATTCTAAGATACTTATACGAAGATACTTCTTCATGTTTCTAATTATCATGAACAAACTTAGAGCATGTGGCATTCTTAGAATCAATTATTATTATCTTTTTTTTATCATTATTCATAGTCATTGTAAATTTAGTGCAAAAATATTTACAAACTTTAAGTTTCTTGTTGAGGTTAAGAGCATTCCTCGTTAAAAGAAAATTTTTATCTGAATAACCGAGGAGGAGGATGACTATTAATGTGAGTGTATTTCCCACATTATATTCTTCCTTTAGGCAATATTCTAAGTTTTCTAGTACATAAATTAAAAAAAAAAAACGTAGGGGAAAAAGGACATTCTTTCTTGACCTCCATATCACAATTAATTTCTTCAAACCAACCCTTGCTTCTTTTAAATTTGGAAATGACTATCTCACATAACCTTATTATTATACTCAAGGGGGTCTAGCTCAGGTGATAGAGAGGAGACATTTCTATACTCTCAAACAAAAGTTAGCATTAATGAAAAAACATTATCATTGCCATTTCTAATTATTTATATTGTAATTATATTTTCATAAAATATAAAAAAAATAACATTACACTTTAATCACTATGTCTCCAAAATGTTTTTTCAAAACAAATAAAGATAGCATGTTGTCAAAAGAAATAAAAATTTAAATATTTGTGCATGTTACAGTCAAGGGGGTCTAACTCGGGTGATAGAGAGGAGACATTTCTATACTCTCAAACCAAGGTTAACATTAATGAAAAAACATCATCATCATCATTTCTAATTATTTATATAATAATTATATTTTTGTAAAATATAAAAAATTGACATTACACTTTGATCACTATGTCACCAAAACGATTTTTCAAAACAAATAAAGATAGCATGTTGTCAAAAGAAACAAAAATTTAAATATTTGTACATGTTATATACACTTTATTTTCTTTAAATATTTCAATTGTTGAATGTTGACTTAACTTGCGATATGAATGATGAATACTAAAATGTTTGAAGATAACAATGATTACTTCATGTTATGCCATATATGTTGTTATTGTCACAAAATTAAAGATGGAGCTAGTTCCTAAATTAAGTGTGGAGCATGTCATAAATAATGTTTACTTCATGACATGGCATATATATGGTTTTATGTATCGAAAAATTAAAGGTGGAGCCTTTCTTATTTATTGTGATAAATTTGTAATGAAATTTGTATTTGATGTTTTTATATATCGAAAAATTAAACCAAAGGTGGAGCTTGTCTTATTAATTGTGAGGTAAATTTGTTAATTACATTTTTACTATCATAGAATATAATTTCATAACATAAATAATATTCATATCACAAAATCATAAAAATTAAATATTTAATTAATATAATTAATAAACAATTTTTTTTAAGACAATTATTGGAAATACTTATTAACTAAAACAAAGAAAGATAAAAAATCCAAACTATGCTTTAACAATAGTGTATAGACATATATAGAGGGGGATCCCACATACAATCAAAGTTGAATAAAAGATCATTAGTATATTTTGGTTGAGAAACTTTGATGGGCTCGTTGATTAATTCTACAAGATTCCATTTGCCGATTTACATATTTTGTGATTTTGAATATGTAGAATATGTGTTTTTTTGGCAATGCAAGAAATGAAAAGGAAAAAAAAAAATTATAAGTAACAAGTATAAAGTGAAATTTAATCTTATAACAATTTTTAGTGGCATTAAACAAAATTTAAATATCAACTTCCAATAATTTTCTATTATATTAATATTTTTATTAGGTATAGATTGGCTTAAGAAATATTATAAACCAATAATTTTAACATGTGTTTTTTTCATTAGTTACTTATTAAAATATATGCATGAAATTTCTTAAAATAAATTCTTAAAAAAATATATATATGTATTTTTGTATCAATATAATAAAACTAAATATAAGACTATTATGTTTTTTCCCTTCAAATTTTTTAGTGATATAATAATAATCTACTTTTATCGTCACTACCAACTCAAATATCAAATGGGTATATGAGACTCATTTCTTTCTGGAACATGCTCTTAACCATTAGATTCACTAATAAATTATTCTTAATTTATTTTTAAAGTTGTGTTTATAATATTAAAGCCCTAAAATATATATCTATATATAATATTAATAACCATACAATACAAAACTAATTATAATGTTTCAAACAACACATTTTACTTTATACGTAGAATTGTTTAACAAAAGAATATGCAAACAACACCTTAAAGTAACAATATTTAATTCTACTTTATAAGAGATCATATTCTGTAAATATAAATACAATAGTAATAATAATAATAATAATCTATTTTTAAGGTCATGACGAGGCCACAACAAATTGGTGTATAAAGTCTACGGAGGTATACATACCCTACCCTCCTTCGGATTTGAACTTGTGACCTTTTAAGATGAAACATATGTTCTTAACCATTAAACTCACTCATACAATAGTTGAACAAACTAATATACAAAGAACACCAATAATTAATTTCCATCACTAAAATTTTAAAACACTCATTTTCAAAGATTTGATTTTATAAACATAATTATGACAGCCTTGTAGCCATCTTATTCTTTTGAAAATCATTATCAAACCAAATTTTAAACACCCCGTATTGCCAACCATTTTGTTAATGTGCATATGAACTTAGAAAAAAAAAAAAAAAAACTTTAACTTATAAGAGTTCACATAAAGATAAACAATAAACATATAAGTATTACGTGGATACTCGTAATGAAGTTTGACTATAACAACCATTTCATTAATGTGCATATGAACTTATAAAAAATAAATAAACCATTAACTTATAGGAGTTCACATAAAGATAAACAATAAAATTATAAGTATTACGTGGAGACTCGTAATGAAGTTTGATTATAACACTTTGAACTATGTAATGCTACACACATGGATAGACCAAAATTGCAAAGTAGATGGACCACAACATAACAGTATCATCTTTGTACTACATAGATAATTCGTATCGTATCTGTATTGCATAGATATTCCATACACAACATGTTAATCCTAGCCATCATCCGTCAACATGTATTTCTCCCTTCTCTGCAATTGTCCTAGAAAGTTCAAGAAGAGGAATGTCCTCCTCTAGGAAATTGGATAAATAGTATCTTAAAATTGGAAGAGGTAAGGATGCAAAAAAAACAAAAATCTGATCAGCACCAACAAATTTTAAAGAGTTGGTTCGGTACAAATTCATCCTCTGAAATAAATTTTAATGCAGGGGATTTGGTCCTTAAATGGGACAAAGTGCACGAGAATAAAGGAGAACACACCAAGTTCCAAAACCTGTGGTTGGGACCTTTTGTCATTTCTGAAAAATTAGGTCCTAGTTCTTTTAGGCTACACAACCTAGAGGGACAACCAGACACTTTTTCAATGAATGGACAATCCATGAAAAAGTACTTCACTTGATAAAATCAGACTCACCCCCTTGTAAATATTTTAATTTACATTTTTTTTTGGTTCTTTTCATTTTGTGTGATTTTTTGTGTTTTCTTGAAGATTATGTCTGAATCATAAATTCATAATTTAAGGGAATTGTATATTTCATTAGAAGCAATTGATAAACACTTCAAGCATTCGAATAGTAAATCCTAAACTCGGATCATTGAAGGTAAGTTTTATGTCTAGTCAATGTTCCCAGTTTTTCATTGAAATCACAAGAAAACACGATTATCTTTAAAAACTTCTAACGTCATCCTTGGTTTAATGAGAACAACTCATAATGATTTCCCATTCTAGAGATGATTTATTAACTAAAATATTAATGTCCAAATTATGATGAAAGTCATCTAAAATATCGATCCTATCATTGCCTGGCTGTTAAATTTTTAGTATCACCTTGTTCTCTTGATATAAAAAAGTTTCTGAAAATATTATAAACAATTTTTGGACTCGGAAGCACTATAATGTGTGGGAATTGTGTGTAAACCCATTGGGATTATGAACAGGTCTGTTGGAAGCAGGTAAATGCACACATGATACCAAGACAACTTCGTCGGGGTACTGAATAGGCCTTCTGGCAGCAAAGCAATGTCGGGTTTGAAGATCCTCAAGTATGTCTTGGAAATTAGATCAGATGTCAGGATGCTTTTATCAGAAATGGACAACTCTTGGATGGGATATGAGTACCAGAGAGGTTTAAATGACATCCTTGTTGAGGCTATAGATGCCTGCTGGAAGCAGTGGCCCTGTCAACGATATTTGAGTTATCTATGTAAACATCACTACCCCTGTGATCAAAACGTTATAACAGATTACAATTTTGGGACATAACTTCACCCAATACTATGACTGTGTTATTTTTTCTAAGTTATTGTCGAAATGTTTGATCTATCATTTAATTGTTTCTAATAATTATTGCTAGGTCATTTGTTCCCTGGCATAAATTTCGGATGATGCAGAGATAACTGCTTCGCCCAACGTGTCGCCATTTTTGGCAGCCAACAATTCTTGTCAACTTTTATCATGGTTAAATGTCATCGCCAAGGGATAAAATTTTATGTGGCTTCTTCCTTCTCCTTACAAACATTTCTATCTTTTTTGTCTTTGAGAAGATTCATTGGCCTAGCTGTGTGTAAGAGTTCATATTTTTTAATCTATCGTTTGTTTTTTTCAATTTCATGACTAAAAGCATGAATTTAGAAGAAAGTTTGGTTTGAGTGGTCATCATACAATTTGTGATTTTTTTCTTTCTTTTGTAAATGGGATTGTACCTAAATGGAATCTATATTTTTATAAATGTAAAAGTTTGTAAGCCTATATTTTTGATTTGTTGATCCATTACCATAACACTTGAGTTATCCATCTTGGGAGATATGACTTAGTCATTTCTATCTTTGATTATATGGTTTTTACAGTTGACACATGCTTAACTCCACAGCCAACAGAACTTTGCATTAAATTCGAAATATGAATCCTATTCCTACTAGTCATATCACAATCTTGTCATCCTGGTATAGGACTGACACACTTACATTCCACATCACCCTTTGTTCTTCATAACTCAGGCTTGCATTCATTGTTGTAAGTGGTAAGTTTTCATGTTTTGGGTTTAGCATTCATTTCACAGAGTGGTCTTCTGTTATATGCGTCCTCTGCTTACTTCCCACTCAAAGCTCCAAATGTTTGTTATGGTAGCCTTATGAATCCTTAAGTATCAGGTTCCTCCCGATTATGCAGACCTCTTCCTACTTTTCATGTGTTGGAGAACACAACCCACCTCTCTCTATCCTTGTTGTTTCTATGTGAACGTATCAATGGCACTTGTGGTAAGAATCGAGCCTAATGGTTCGCAATCCCTCCCCTCTCATGATGATGTCGTGGATGAAATTTTGGTGTATGGATGAGAGGGTTTTGACCTTGTTGTGGCCCAAGATTTTTCTAAAAATTTTGATGGCATCAGTGATAATATTGGGGATTTGCAGCTAGAGGTGACAGAGGGTTCCATCATAGAAGCTACAGGACTATCCCAAGAGTGAGATCAATGGTTCAAAAATGCCAAAATCGAAGGCATGCCTTGGCATTTACTCATGGCCAACAAGAAATCGATTTGTTTCCCTAAAGGTACACCAATTTCTCTTTTCAAACCCCTATGGCATGGCTTGATCTTAATGCTGAAGTAGTTTATTACCTTTGAAGGTAGATATGGCATGGTATTATTCTATCATGTCCGCTTTCTCATGGTTTTTCTATGTTTCAAGTTGAATGTGCCTTTTTATCTGCATAGGAGTTTACAAAAAATGGCTAAGTTCTATTAGAGGCAGAAAATAAACCCACAGTCAAGCCTATTTCGCTATGGCATCATCTGAATCCTCGTGGTTTCACATCTGTCTAAGACTAGGGATAGTTGGGGAAATTTCTTGTTTAGGAATAATTTTACCCTACCTGAAAATGAAATAGAATCACCTCTCCATCTCAATGAAAAGCCCAATCCCTGTCAATCTCAACCTACTATCGAAAACATATGTGTTAATCTACAAGAAGATCATGCATCGATAGATCAAACCTTTGTTTCTATTCGGAAGCCATCGGGAATGAAGCCACGATGCAATTTCATGCCCAAAAATTCATTGGAATAGCTTTTAGATGTGTTAAAAGATAAGATTCCTATTGTTCCTATTCATGACCTGATTCAAGTTGTTTTAAAAAAATCAATTGTCAAGAAAAAGGGCAGGCATAAGAAATAGAGTAGTCCAGATGTGAATTTTATGAATAATAGGCCAGGCCAACTCCTATCTAGGAAATTGAGAAATCAACAACGTGGTAATTAGAAATCAACCCCAGTGATTGAGATCGATGATCATTTTGTTGAAGATGACATTGGAAATTTTATTGCTCAAGAGGATGTAGATGATCATCTTTTGGGAAACGATATCAATGCTGATGCCATACAGTTCGATTTCATTTCTAATCTCCCACAATTCCTAAAAAACCAAGAGGGTTTCTCTGGTATACAACAGGATTTGAAGAAAATTACAGGACAAACTAAATTTCCCTCTGCAAAACAGGCACAACCTCTACCTACTATAGCACTAGTTCATTGGGAAAATTGTCCTGATTGGGTTGAGAGATATTACAGGGATATCCCCTATCTCCAAGAATAGTTAAACCAAATGGTACAATGAAAATCATTTCTCGAGAGGGAGAATAATGAATTGAAATCCTGCATTTGATCGAACGCTCACATGCAAAATAAGAGGATTAAACGATCTTCTAATGTAATTATTAAAAACTCAATGAATTTACACCATCATAAATTCAGATTTATCAGATGCTTCTTTATCAAATCTCTGAAATGGTAAATATTTGTTTTTATTTTTGTGATTTGATTCTATTTGAGAAACAATAAATAGATTCACTTCTCATTTTGTTTTTATTTTGAGACTAGCTACATAATCGAAATATTTTTTAGCCAGTCTATTTAAAATTATTTATTTCTATTATTATCTAAACTTTGATTTTGTTTTATCTTTCCAGGTAAGAAACAACTTATGATGCTACCTTTAAGGAAAATGAAGAATGAGTTAAAAGGTTCAATAACCTAAGTAATTTCAAATTTTTGAAAAAACAATGTCATTAATGTAATTATTTTTTATGTAAGGAATCATACAAGAGTATTTCTTTTGTTATTATATTTTTGAAAAACAAACATATTTCTAGGGATCATCCTCTATATTGTATGATAAGAGGTAATTGATCCAAGACATGTTTAAATAGATTTTTTTTCTTAGTTTTGAAAGGAGACGTTTTTATGGATCACAGAATGGACATATAATTTTGGAAATAATATGGGAAAGCAGTTTGTTGTTGGATTTAGACCTATGTAAATTGTGCGATGTTTCTTTCATTGCATTCTCCTATTAATTCTATGTTATGAGATGTTATTTGTGCTGATTTATCTTTAGTCTTTTCTTCACATGATATTTCATATCGTTGATTATTTAAATGATGTCCATAATTTGTTGGTCTAGTTTGTACCTATGATCGAACAATCATTTAGTTATCTATGAGTTTACTTCTGATATTAAATGGTTGATAAAATCATTTTCGAGGACTGATATTTCTTTCGTCCTCAATTATTGGTTATCTGAGGTCATAGGATATTTAATTGATTATCTTGTTTTTGTTATAAATCCACTCCAAAGCATCAAACACTTCCTTGAATTTCTTCAGGAAGTATTAGGATTGTTTCTTTCATATGTTTCCACTTAATATAGGAGAAACATGATCTCACACAACGTAGAGATATGAACTTAGTGTAATATTGTTGATCAGCTAGAGGTTAGTATATGTATTTCTTTCTTTTATTTAAAATTGTTTGTATATGAATGAACAATGATTGCATAATTCATACGTTGATTGGATTTGTCTATTTTCATGTTATCATCACAATCATATTCATTCAATATTTATTAGTTTAATGTTTTTTAAACATTAGAAAGAGTATTGTTCATATTTGATCTTGTTCAGAAACTTTATCCTAAACAATTATTTTCGCAAGATTTTATTTAAACCTTGTAAAATGTATATACTCTTAGTTGAACATTTGTAATTAGTGTGTCAATTGTTAGAATATTATTTCATTATTTTATTTATTTTAAATAATTTTAGGATCCTAGTTAGCTAACAGAGCCATAAAACCTGTCAGGTTGGATCATTCCAAACAACTTGGGTTAGATAGACAACTCCTGTCCAGATTTATCCTTCCCACTTTCGGTTTGTCATAAATGCCTCTCAACATATTGTTCCTTCATTCCCACAAATCCATTAAGGACATGGCCCCATAATCCCATCACCCACAAACCTCCTAACCTAAAACCCCCATTATTCCATCGAGGATCCACCCTCATTAACCTTATGGACCACTATTAACCATAGTGGACCATAGTCAAGAACATATGACCATCATTGAAAATAGTTGATATAGTAACCCACTCATACATGACTACCTAGCCCATATTGACACGGAATGAATAAAGTGTATCAGTGGCATTAACAATTACGCACTAGTGCACCGCAATGTCATCAGACACATCGTAGTAGGGTCAATAAAAAAACTACAAAATCAATTTCCATTGTTACGGTACATCTTTTGCTTCCAAACTCTCAAGAAAGAATTTGTTCTCATCATCGTTCCAAAGACACCCTATTTCCTATGCTCTACATTGACTTGGATAACCCCATTTGTAGATTCCTCTCAATGGTGAAACCATGCCTCCTCGGGACATAACATATCAGGTAAATTGCTTATTACCTTCATATTTGAATTTTCGTGTAATCAAAATTTGAATTTTGTTAGGGACCTATCCTCCCTAACCCCTCATGTAGGTAGAATACTATATTTTCCATGTAATAAAAGACAACATTAGTTTATAAAGTCTATTTAATAAATGAAAAAAAGTCGATGTAAGAAGACCTAATAAAATCTTCTGCTTCTAGAAAGATCTTCCGCTAGAAGGTTCTTTGGAAGATAGAATTAGTATAAATAAGAGTAGAAGGAATGAGAAGTTTTGTCTTGAGAATTATTGTAATAGAGTGTTTCTCTGCTGGAGGTTTCCCCCTCGAAGACGCAAGTGAACATTGTTTCCTATCAATAAAGGTATTCTTTTGGTGGTATGGTTTCATATACTTTGGGATTTCTTTGTTATTTTCTGCAATGTCTCTATTTTGTTGCTATTATACTAGATCTGGTACCTTACTATAAAGAACATCCTCGTTACATCGACAAACCTCTTATAACAAGTGCAAATTTTTCTTTTTGTGTGTTTTTAAAAGTGTGTGTGCACGTGTACAAGGGAAACAACACATTCGACTCTGCGTCGCCACCTGATGATGAACAAGATGCAAACCACGATGAACACTTCAAGATGACATAAGACACACCACAAATAACTGTATGCATTTAATGACCAACAATCGACTATAAAAAGACTGACTTCCCGCCCGTCCTACCCTGCAATGGTTAGGACCTCCAAGACACATAAGCAACACTCAAGCCCAGGTTCCCATCAATTTTAACCATTTAAGGTCTCAAGGATGCCGACTGTTCTGAGGAACATGGAGGTGTCTACGTCCCACTCGACACAAGCAAACCAAGCAACGAAATGATTACCAACTAGTACAACAATAATCAAGGAACCACCACGTCCTCTACGGAAGAGGCAAGTGAGAAGGACTCCGACAATGACTGACCATTGTTAATACAAGACATTATCTATGACACAAATGGGCATTAAATTATAGACCAGCTTCTCCATTAAATTCCATTAATTGTTGTTCCCAATTACTAACTCTTGAAAATAGATTGTACTTAGTTCAATGATAGTACATTATATATTAACAACTCAACAAAATCTCAACAATATTACCATAACTAATACCACATTACGCTATTGTTAAATAACTCTGCAATAATTTAATCATCTCAAAACATCTTATATGTTACCTATACCATAAAAATTACAACAACATTTACCGTCCATGATAACCATTTTTCCTTTTATATTATGAAAACCTTGCAACAAATTATGCTTACCATACATTTTAGATGTTATCAAATAACTACAATATTAATTTTAATTTTAACCGTTAGATAATATGCTAATCCTCGTTCAACTATAAGATGAAAAATACATTACTAATTAGCTTACAACATGATGATATTCAAGTACCATCACTTGACTTTAAAAATGAATTCCAATTCAAATAATGCAACTAAAATATAATGATCTAAAGAGCCTCGACAGTTAAGAACAATATGTCTAGCATCACAACACAGTCTAATGCATTTAGTCATAAATATTTCATGTCAATATCTACCATTTCTTCTTATCCAAGTGGATACATATAATAAATGACATAATTGACTTGACCCCCATAAAAGCATAATATATGATAAATGAAAACATAATATATGATAAATCGGAAGGTCAAAACATTGATATGTCATTGAGTACACACCATACTACTATTGATTTATAAAGAAGCAAACAAATTGTACCACAATACAATTTATCTTAAATTGCAATGATAAGAATTAATTTAAACAAAAAAGAATTTTAAATCGTGAAACAACAGAATTTTAAATATATAAATGTAAAAAGGAAAGAAACTAAAGATGAACCCCTCTTTAAAATGCTTGAAAACCTGTTGCCTGATTTAACTGTTTATTTCTATAATCAGAAGGTGGATACGCTAGTTGGACGATTACAGTTGTAGCTACATCATTAATCGTAAGCATTAAATTAGTTAAATAAAAAGAAACACCCCGACTTGACAGCATCCACTCTAAGGTAAAGAAGGCATTGATCACAATTGACTATTGCAGTAACGTTGTGAATTCCTCTTCCGGCTTTTCACAAAACTGATAAAATTTCTACCAGGACAGCTGGAAAGTGTGTCGATGTACCAGTCACATTACAGGTGGGAAAAGGGAAGAGACACAGTGTCCCAATCGTTGGGCGACTACAAGGGCATAGGTTGAGGAGGGAATCCACTAATAATAAAAATACATCAATCCTTTAATAATTTAATATTGTTGGGCGATTCAAAAGGAAACAGCAACAGGACCACCACTCTGATTATTATGAAAAACTTGGCTTTCAACATCGACCTTGATGCAATAAACTTCTGAGAATTATGAGCATGAACCCTCCAAATCAGAGCAAAAGTAGTGTGTAACACAAGGAGTCTTCGCCTAAATAAGGGTGTACTGTCCCAACGGTGGTCTCGCTGATCTGACCAACCCCAGAACTAGCTGTCAAAAAGAAACGGTTGGGACAAATGGGTCTTAGTCAAGGCGATTTTAGGATGAGGCGACTATTGTTTGAATGGGCGTAACATGCCTCTAGAAACAGTGCCACCTTACGTGCATGCACCCACCCAGCCGATAATTCCTAAGTCAACACACAGGCATAAAAAAAAATGATACACAACAGGTAAGAATTAATCTCAAAACAAAAATACTCATAAGCAGAGCTGACGCAGGACGTGGGATTCGTCGACAAGGATGCTATGACTGGGAATAAGTATTCATCCTTCCACATATACTCTTCTCGTTCAAGATGTAGTCAGTGAATACGTAGGAAACCTATTACAGTACCTGCCAACATTCTAGGCGGGTTTGGTGGTTGGTTTTGTTTCGGCGTGGAGAAAAGTTATTCCGAGTGTTGTAGTTATCCTGGGCATTGTAATTGTTGTAGGTTTAGGTGTACACAATCAAATATTGACATCTAAGAGCCATGGAGATTATGAAAATGCAGGGAACAAACAGAACAAGCCACTCTCAATTAGAATTGTCTGCTCTTTTGTAGGCGAAAACAAAAATTGGAATTCTTACTCAGAAGCTCTACAAACCACATTAAAGCTTGGATACAAGGAGGAATGGCCCAAGGATTGGACATTGGAGGCTCCTACGGAAAAGCATTTATGTCTCAGGAAATGGTGTATGGTATGAAGGAGTATTCATTAGGAACGGGAAATAGCTAGAGGAAAGGCATTCATTGCAGGAGACGAGCTACAAATGATACTAAAAAATCAACCACTTCCCCAAACAGAAAACCAGAAATGAATTTACCGGATTCAAATTACAAAACGTGATGTCAGGAATAGTTTTCTTGGGTAGCAATTATGTGAAGGGGGGCGCCTGATACATTCTAGTAGATCACTGCCGAAGCCTGAATGGGTATAATTGCCAACATACCAGAGGATAAATCGCCTTGTCCCCTTCCCCCAAAAAAATAATTTCTCCTTGAAATATATTATCTAGATTAAATTCAGAACACCAATGAATAAAATAGGAACTGTCCTTTAAAATACAAATCTCCATTACTAATAGAAGGACTTCAGTGCTTAGGGCAGTAGCTATCATGGTTCATTAATAATTGCTTTCATAAAGGAAATTGTTGCGATAATACACTAATAAATTAAATGCGAAGACACCACATCCAGGAATATACAACCACGAAGAGTAACATTGAGGTGTAAGGATCAAACCTAAAACAGTAAAACCCAACCAGAACGCAGATCACAAAAACCTTAAGTAATCAAGAATGGGTAGGGGCTCAAGACAGAATTCTTCCAATTACAATCCACATACAAATCAAGCCTAAGTTGCTAATCCATTCTATTTTACAAATGACGAGCGTACCTTTGTCATGTTTCCCACCTCGAATGACATCCACGCGCTCCTTGCCACTCCCTCTTGCCGACTATTGAGACTACACCGGTACCTCCCCCTTAGTCCCTAAGCCACAAAGGGTCCACACACTATCTAGATGATACGTCTAGCTCCCAGCTTGCCTCACAAGGCTGAGCTACCACTCCTATCCCAGCTGGGAAATCCCAACTCCCCACAAGTAATCAATCAAGTCACAATTCCGTAAGCATAACATTACGCTAAAAACCGATCCCTTTCTTCCTCATATTCCCTTTATTTTATAGAGTTTTTAGCACCTCCAACTTTTCCTAAATCACATCTAAATTAAGTTTTAATAAAAATATTCTAAATATTCTCCTTCGCACAAGTGTCGTCCATCCCCCTCTTTCCTCCAATAATTATTTTCTTTAAATTTATTAATAGTCTCATTTCCCTCACCAACCTAGAGTTTCTCCTAAATTTACTCCTAGGTGTTACTAGATTCCCTTACAGGTTTAAATACTTTCCCTAAAATGAAGTTGCTAATTTAGGTCATTTTAGAAGGTTCTTAATTGCAGATTCCTTACTATGTTGACCTCGTTTTTTACCATAAATTCCTCTTTCCCTTATTATGTTTCCCCCATTCCTTAGTTTCCTAATTTTTATTATTCCCGTCTTTCCCCTTTTTATTAGAGCCAAAATGGCAGTTGCGATATTTACTCTTTTCCTTTTATCATTAATTTAAAATCTTTTTACACTTCCACAAGTTAAATAATTTATTTCTTCTTTACAATTTAAAACCATGGATTTTAATTAAATTATTACTCTCTTCATTTTACCCCCAAAATTTATGCAGACTAAAACTATTACTTAAGTGGTTTTTAGTTTAAATTTTTATTTTTATTTTTATAGGGTCTTTTTCTTAAGGTTAAACAAAATTTTACCCTAGAGAAGTTTTAGACTTAGGACTTAGATTCTGAACTAGGTGACAATTATTTAGGGAAGTAGTTTTAAGAATTTCTTAATTTGTTAAAAGCCTTAGGGCCATCTAGGTTTGTTCCTTCATCACTATCCACGCGACATGCCCTCCAGGACGCACCACGTGCTCCAAGGGTGCCACTCACCTCATTTGTTTCTTTTGCGCGACGTGCCCTTCAGGATGCACCACATGCTCCAAAGGTGCCAATTGCTTTGTTTGTTTCTTTTGTGCAATGTGCCCTTCAGGATGAACCACGTGCTCCAAGGGTGCCACTCACTTCTTGACTGATTGGTAGACATCAATAACCCCTGGAGTCAACACTCCTCTAGGTCAACTTGTGGGAGACTAAGGGTTTCTAACGAATAAGTCCCCCGCCTTATTGCGCGCCCCTTAGAGTCATTGTGAGCGACTATCACAGTCTTCCCTCATGGCATTGTGGATCCTCTCGAACTAGGTAATCGTTAACCTACAGTTCGAGCCATGGAGGGAGTGTTAGTAGGTTCTGGCAGGGATGTTGTCCACACCTCTCCCTCAACCTCTCTGGAAATTGTGTGTGGCCCCTTTACTCCATATGTGAGTCATGTCAGCAAAATATCGTCGGCCTACATCATCAAGAATCGTGTCAGAAAATGTCCACATCATATCATATAATCAAATGTACTAGAATCAAAGTAAACAATCAACCCCAAAAGCACACTCCCTGACTCGATCCAGAGTCCAAGGGGTCCCGTCAATGCCTCTGCATCCTCAAGGTCAAAAACCTTACACACTCAGTAAAACTGAGTCATTAGAACCTGTCTATGTCAAAGCAGTAAAACATCATGTCATCTATCATATCGAATGATAATCAATGATAAATGGTTTCTTATCATAAAAGTCCAGATTACTTGTGAGCAAGTGTCCTCAAAGAATAAGTTTTCTCAGTGCGCCAGAGTGAGATGTTACATACACCCCCTCTTGGTCTAAACTTCGTCCCAAAGTTTCATAGTATAAATGCAAAAATAAGTGTATCACGGTATCATAAGTCTATCTATCAAACAAAAATGGAAATTGTTGGCACATACCATATGCGTCCTCCCAGGTCGCCGAGTATGGACTATAACTGTCCCACTGGACCTTGACCGGATCTACCATTTGACATCATAACTGTCGAACATGATGATCTAATATGTGGACTGGCTCAGCCGTGAGCACTCCCTTGTCTGATATCTGCAAGGAACTCATGTCAATCACATGTGTAAGATCACTAATATAATGTCTCAAAACAGATACGTGAAAAACATCATGCATACGCCTCAAAGAATCAAGCAAGGCTAGTCGATAGGCCATGGGCCCCTTTTTCTCCACAATCTTGAAAGGTCCCACGAACATAGGAGAGAGTTTAACTCCCTTGCCAAACTTGATCGAACTCTTATGAGGTTTAACCCGCAAGAAGACTTGATCATCGACCTCATAACTACGGTCGACTCAGTGCGTATCAACATAACTCTTCTATTGATCATGTGCTTCTTTAATCCTTTGTCTTATTGTTTTCATTTGCTCTTCCATTTCTTGGATCGCTTCTGGTCCCACTAGGACCCTATCCTCAAGTCGATCCCAACTCAAAGGTGTCCGACACAGTCGCCCGTACAAAAACTTGAAAGGCACCATCTTAATGGTGCTCTGGTAACTATTGTTGTAAGCGAACTCTACTAGTGGAAAGAATTCTTCCCAACGCTTGTGTTGGTCCATCATGTACATGTGCAACATGTCCTCCAGGGTTTGGTTCATTCGTTTGGTCTGTCCGTCAGTCTCTCGGTGATACGTAGTACTAAATTTAAGTTGGGTTCTCAAGGCCTCTTGGAAACTCGTCCAAAATCGTCTAGTAAACACCGATCCTCGATCGGATATAATCCTCTTAGGCACACCATGTAGCCTCACAATCTCACTAATGAAAACTCTAGCTATGTCAGGTGCATGATACATCGTATGCATAGGAATAAAATGATCACTCTTCATCAAAGTGTCTACTACTACAAAAATCAAGCCATGTCTCCTTGCCATCAGTGGAAATCCAATAATAAAATCCATCGAAATAACTTCCCATTTCAATTCCGGAATGGCATGTGGTTGTAGTAATCATGTTGGGTGTTTATGTTCAGCCTTTACCTACTGACACTCCAAACACCTAGCCACATAGTTAACTATGTCGGCCTTCATTCCCCTCCAGAAGAATAAGGGCTTAATATCTGCCCTCATCTTTGTAACTCCTAGGTGAGCCATGTAAGCTGCTTTATGAACCTCACTCAAGATCAACATCCTCAACTCGTTGTTTGGCGGTATGTAAATCTGACCTTTAAACCTCAATAACCCATCGCTATCAAAATAAAATCCCTCATATCGTGGTACCATCATTGTGTTTTGTCCAATAAATCCCTCGACCTCCTTGTACCAGTCGTCGTCATGCTGTAAGGTTAGAATCTTTTCACGTAGATTTGTCTAAAGAGGCAACACCGAAAAGATGCGTGGCCTTTGACTCAAAGCATCTGCCACTCGGTTCACCATTCCCTTTATGTAAGTAATCTCAAAGTCGTACTCAATAAGCAATTCCGACCAACATCATTGTCGTGCGTTCAGGTTGCTCTGCGTAAAAATGTGTTGTAGTCCACAATGATCAGTCTTTAGTTCAAATTTTCATCCAACAAGGTAGTGTATCCAAACCTTCAAGGCATATATGATGGCTAATAACTCCAAATCGTGCATCTTGTAGTTCTCCTCATGCCTTCTCAGTTTCCTCTAAATGTAAGCGATTACTCGTCCCTCTTGCATCAAGACTCCCCTTAAGACTTCCTTGGATGTGTCTGTGCATACCAAGAAGTCCGCGTCCATGTCCGGGACCTTTAATATCGACGCTGTCATCAACAACTCTTTAAGCCTCTGAAATGCTTCCGCACATTTCTCGGTCGAAACAAACTGTTTCTCTTTCTTCTACAATTTCGTCATCGGATTTGATATCTTCAAAAATCCCTCGACAAACCATCGATAGTATTCTGCTAAATCCATAAAGCTACACACCTCCGTGACATTCATTGATGCAGGCCATTCCATAATGCCTCAACCTTGGCTGGATCCATGATGATACCTTCGCCAGAGATGACATGCCCTAAGTAGTGAATCCTCGATTGATAAAAAGAGCATTTGGACAACTTCCCATACAATTTGTGGTCTCGTAGGCACTGTAGTACAAAGTGAAAGTGCTCGTCATGCTCCTCCATCATCTGAGAGTAGATCAAAATATCATCAATGAATACTTGGACTAACTTGTCCAAGTACTCGTGGAACACCCTGTTCATCAAACTCATAAATACTCCTGGGGCGTTTGTCAGTTCAAACGGTAAAACAGTAAACTCGTAATGTCCAAATCTCATATCAAAGGTGGTCTTAGGGATGTCATCCTCCTTGATCCATAACTGGTGATACCCTGATCACAAATCGATCTTGGAGAACACAATCGTGCCCTTCATTTGATCGAATAGATCATCAATTCTCGGTAAGGGATATTGATTCTTGATCATAGCCTTGTTTAGTTGACGGTAGTCAATGCAAATCCTCCACGATCCATCCTTCTTCCGAATCAAAATAATAGGTTCACCCCATGGTGACACACTAGGATGTATCAATCCAAGGTCCAGCAACTCCTTCAGTTGCATTTTCAACTCTTGCAACTCCGGGGTTGACATTCTATAAGGTGTTCTTGCTATCGGTTCAGTCCCCGGTTTCAGGTCTATGGTAAACTCCAATTCCCTTTCTGGTGGCATCCCAAGTAACTACTCTAGAAATACATTCGCAAACTCTCTCACCATCGGAAGGTGTTCTAGACCTTCCGCTACTCCTATCTCGTTTAGCGCAAGGATTGCATAAAGCTTGCACCCCTTGTGCATACTCTTCCATAACTGTAAGGAAGAGACAAACCTCAGGGAAACTCCCTAGTTTGGTCCTACAATCACACGTCTTTGTCCCTCATCATTGATCAAGCTCAACCATTTCGTCTTACATTTGAGGATTGTCTCATGCGATTCCAACCAATCCATACCAATCATGACGTCATAAGATCCTAAGATCGTGATGTACAAGTTGGCCCTTGTGACAAACTCTCCCAAGTTAAGGGAACAGCCCGTAACCTTTCCTCCAACCTTATGTTTGGCTCCCAAATCCATCTCCATGAAGCTAAACTCATCATGTTCGACTGCCTTTACCTTAATCCTTTTTAGCGCTGCACCAGAAATGAAACTCTCAGTAGCATCGAGATCAATCAAAATACTAAGAGTCTGGTCAGTGACAGTACCTGTCTTCTCGAGCAAAATCGACTAGTGCTCTACCTAGTGGTTATTCACCATTGCATGAATCCAATGGGCCTTACCCATATCTCCCACGGTATTCAGTCTGGATGATTCGGATGCTCTGGTCCTCTCCACAGGACAATCACGTTGGTAGTGTGGCTCCCCACACATCCAACACCCCTTCTTCAACCCAGTTGTCCTGGTGCCCGAAGTAGAAGATGATGGCCCACCGTCCTGGAACCTTGGTCTATTCTGCTGAACAGGCCTAAACTGTTGCTACTGTGGATGACGTTGTTCCTGATGCTGTGGTCCACGGTAAGGTGTCCGTTGTTGAGGCAGCGATCGCCGGGGTGTAGTGAAAGTGGATCCCCTCTGGAAGCCACGATATCCCGACGTATGTCTTGCTGGTGTCTGATGCTGCGGTGTTCCAAATGAACCCTTCCCTACTGGTCTCGTTGGAGTCCTGGTCTAACCCCCACTGATAAGATCCTCCTCTACTATGAGGGCCTTCTGGACAACATCATGTAAGGTCTGAGGCATCAAAAGCTTAACCTTTGCACGTAGGCTTCTGTTAAGGCCAAACATGAACTGGTTGACCTTAAGTTTCTCTGTGTTAAGGTGCGCAGCATACCGGAGCAACTCCATAAAACGTGCCTCATACTCGGGCACTGTACAACCTCCCTGTCGTAATGCGTTGAACTCATTGAGCTGACGCTCAATGAATTCCTCTGAAAGGTACCTCTCTCGGAATTGTTCCTCGAACAGTTCCCATGACATGTCTTCGATGGCCATGTTCAGCTATAGTAGGAGCATCTTCCACCACATAAGAGCACTCCCCTTCAGTTGAAACACCACCATGCAGACCTTTATGTTGGAGTTATAATCGCGAAGTGCAAAGCACATCGCCATATTCTCCAACCATGCCTTGGCAGTGGCGCCATCTGGGGAACCAAAGAACTTGAGAAATTTAACCTTCTCGAGTTCACGGTGAATGCTACCAGTACCGTCTAGTGCATGCAGTGGAACCTCAGCGGGTGCCGGTGACCTGGCCTCATCTCTGTCCAAGCGGTTGATCAGTGCCTCGGACATGCACTAAAAAGATCTCATCATCCCGACCACATTGCCAACTGCTATCTTCTCCTGTCCGAGAACCTTCTCGCCTCCCAGGGGGGTTAGACCCCTCAAGCATGGATGCTACTGGAGGCATCATGCCTCCTCCCCTAGCACCCCATCGTCTACCTCTGTGGCGTCCTCTAACCATGATTACCTGCATGCACACAATCAACTCAATCAACAACAATATAATCAAAGAAAATCATGTCAACGAAGCCGTAGCGAATCCCAAGTCGCAGGTCAAACCCGCTCTGATACCATATGCAAGGAACCTCCTCGTTACGTTGACAAACCTCTTATAACAAGTGCAATTTTTTTTTTGTGTGTGTGTTTAAAAGTGTGTGCACGCGTGTACAAGGGAAACAACACATTTGACTCTACGTCGCCACCTGATGATGAACAAGATGCAAACCATGAAGAACACTTCAAGATGACATAAGACACACCACAAGTAACTGTATGTATTTAATGATCAACAATCGACTATAAAAATACTGAATTCCCGCCTGTCCTACCTTGCAATGGTTAGGACCTCCAAGATACATAAGCAACGCTCAAGCCCAGGTTCCCATCAATTTTAACCATTTAAGGTCTGAGGGTTGGCGACTGTTCTGAGGAACATGGAGGTGTCTATGTCCCACCCGACACAAGCAGACCAAGCAACCAAACGATTACCAACTAGTACAACAATAATCAAGGAACCACCATGTCCTCTATAGAAGGCACAAGTCAAAAGGACTCCAACAACGACTGACCATTGTTAAGACAAGACATTATCTATGACACAAATGGGCATTAAATTACAAACCAACTTCTCCATTAAATTCCATTAATTGTTGTTCCCAATTACTAACTGTTGACAACATATTGTACTTAGTTCAATGATAGTACATTATATATTAACAACTCAACAAAATCTCAATAATATTACCATAACTAATACCACATTACACTACTGTTAAATAACTCTGCAATAATTTAATCCTCTCAAAACATATTATATGTTACCTATACCATAAAAGTTACAATAACATTTACCGTCCATGATAACCATTTCACCTTTTATATTACGAAAAACCTTGCAACAAATTACGCTTACCATACATTTTAGATGTTATCAAATAACTACAATATTAATTTTAATTTTAACCGTTAGATAATATGCTAATCGTCATTCAACTATATGATGAAAAATACATTACTAATTAGCTTACTGCATGATGATATTCAAGTACCATCACTTGGATTTAAAAATGAATTCCAATTCAAATAATGCAACTAAAATATAGTGATCTAAAGAGCCTCGATAGTTAAGAACAATATGTCTAGCATCACAACAGTATCTAACGCATTTAGTCATAAATATTTCATGTCAATATCTACCATTTCTTCTTATCCAAGTGGATACATATAATAAATGACGTAATTGACTTGACCCCCATAAAAGCATAATATATGATAAATGAAAACATAATATATGATTAATCGGAAGGTCAAAACATTGAGATGTCATGGAGTACACACCATATTACTATTGATTTATAAAGAAGCAAACAAATTGCACCACAATACAATTTATCTTAAATTGCAACGATAAGAATTCATTTAAACTAAAAAGAATTTTAAATCACGAAACAACAGAATTTTAAATATATAAATGTAAAACGGAAAGAAACTAAAGAACAACCCCTCTTTAAAATGCTTGAAAACATGTTGCCCAATTTAACTGTTTATTTCTATAATCAAAGGTGGGTATGCTAGCTGGACGATTACAGTTGTAGCTACATCATTAATCATAAGCATTAAAATGGTTAAATAAAAAGAAACACCCCGACTTGACAACATCCACTCTAAGGTAAAGAAGGCATTGATCATAATTGAATACTGTAGTAACGTTGCGAATTTCACATCCGTCCTTTCACAAAACTGATAAAATTTCTGCCAAGACAGTCGGGAAGCATACTAGCGTCCCAGTTGCATTACAGGTGGGAAAAGGGCAGAGACATAGCATCCCATTTGTTGGGCGACTGCAAGGGTGTAGGGTAAGGAGGGAATCCCTTAATAATAAAAACACATCAATCCTTTAATAATTTAATACTGCTAGGTGATTCAAAAGGAAACAACAATAGGACCACCACTCTGATTATTATGAAAAACTTGGCTTTCAACATCGACCTTAATGTAATAGAATTCTGAGAATTATGAGCATGAACCTCCAAATTGGAGAAAAAGAAGTGTGTAACACGAGGAGTCTGCGCCTAAATAAGGGCGCACTATCCCAACGACGGTCTCGCTGATCTGACCAACTCCAAAACAAACTGTCAAAAAGAAATGGTTGGGACAAACAGGTCTTAATCAAGGCGATTTTAGGATGAGGTGTCTATTGTTTGAATGGGAATAACATGCGTCCAGAAACAGTGCCACCTTGCGCACATGCACCCACCCAGCCGATAATTCCCAAGTCAACACATAGGCATAAAAAAAAACGATACACAACAAGTAAGAATTAATCTCAAAACCGAAATACTCATAAGCAGAGATGATGCAAGATGTGGGATTCGTCGATAAGGATGCTATGACCGGGAATACGTATTCAGCCTTCCACAGATACTCTTCTTGTTCAATATGTCATCAGTGAATACGTAGGAAACCTATTATAGTACCTGTCAACATTCTATGCGGATTTGGTGGTTGGTTTTGTTTTGGCATGGAGAAAAGTTATTCTAAGTGTTGTAGTTATCCCAGGCGTTGAAATTGCTGGAGGTTTAGGCATACAAAATCAAGGATTGACATCTAAGAGTCGTGGAGCTTATGAAAATGCAGGGAACAAGAAGAACAGACCGCTCTCAATTAGAATTGTCTACTCTTCTGTAGGCAAAAACAAAAATTTGAATTCTTACTCAAAAGCTCTACGAACCACATTAAAGCTTGGATACAAGGAGGAATGGCCCAAGGATTGGACATTGGAGGCTCCTACAGAAAAGAATTTATGTCTCGGGCACTGGTGTATGGTATGAAGGAGTATTCATTAGGAACTGGAAACATCTTGAGGCAAGGCATTCATTGCAGGAGATGAGCTACAAATGACACTAAAAAATCAACCACTTTCCCAAACAGAAAACCATAAATGAATTTACCGGATTCAAATTACAATACGTGATGTCAGGAATGGGTTTTCGTGGGTAGAAATTACGTGAAGGTGGAGCCTGATACAGTCTAGCGGATCACTGCCAAAGCCCAAATGGGTATAATTGCCAACATATCAGAGGATAAATCGCCTTGGCCCCCTTCCCCAAAAAAATAATTTCTCCTTGAAATATATTATCTGGATTAAATTATGAACACCAATGAATAAAATAAGAATTGTCCTTTAAAATATAGATCGCCATTACTAATATAAGGAGTTCGGTTCTTAGGGAAGTAGCTATCATGGTTCATTAATAATTTCTTTCATAAAGGAAATTTCTGCAATAACACACTAGTAAATTAAATGCGAAGACACCACATCAAGGAATATACAACCATGAAGAGTAACGTTGAGCCGTAAGTTTCAAACCAAAAACAGTAAATCCGAACCAGAAAACAGATCACAAAAACCTTAAGAAATCAAGAATGGGAAGGGGCTCAAGACAAAATTCTTCTAATTACAATCCACATAAAAATCAAGCCTAAGTTGCTAATGCAGTCGATTTTAAAAATGACGAGCATACCTTTGCCATGTCGCCCGCCTCAAATGACACCCGCGCGCTCCGTGCCGCTCCCGCTCGCTGACCATCGAGACTACACCGGTACCTCCCAGCGAATCGCTAGGGGTACTCTGCTTACCCCTTAGCCCCCTGAGTCGCAAAGGGGCCACACACTATCAATATGGTACTTCTAGCTCCCAGCTCATCTCGCAAGGCCGAGCTAGGAAATCCCAACTCCCCACAAGTAATCAATCAAGTCACAATTTCGACAGTGTAACGTTACGCTAACAACCAATCCCTTTATTCATCATCTTCCCTTTCTTTTATAGAGTTTTTAGCACCTCCAACTTTCCTAAATCACATTTAAATTAAGTTTTAATAAAAATATTCTAAATATTCTCCTTCGCACAAGTGTCGTCCATCCCCCTCTTTCCTCCAATAATTATTTTCTTTAAATTTATTAATTTTCTCATTTCCCTCAACCACCTAGAGTTGCTCCTAAATTTACTCCTAGGTGTTCCTAGATTCCCTTATAGGTTTTAATACTTTCCCTAAAATGAATTTACTAATTTAGTTCATTTTAGAAGGTTCTTAATTGCATATTCCTTACTATGTTGACCTCGCTTTTTACAATAAATTCATCTTTCCCTTATTATGTTTCCCCCATTCCTTAGTTTCTTAATTTTTATTATTCCCTTCTTTCCCCTTTTTATTAGAGCTAAAATGGCAGTTGTTCTATTTACTCTTTTCCTTTTATTATTAATTTAAAATCTTTTTACACTTCCACAAGTTAAATAATTTATTTCTTCTTTCCAATTTAAAACCATGGATTTTAATTAAATTATTACACTCTTCATTTTACCCCAAAAATTTATGAAGACTAAAACTATTACTTAAGTGGTTTTTAGTTTAAATTTTTATTTTTATTTTTATAGGGTATTTTTCTTAAGGCTAAACAAAATTTTACCCTAGAGAAGTTTTAGACTTAGGACTTAGATTCTGAACTGGGTGACAATTATTTAGGGAAGTCATTTTAAGAATTTCTTAATGAGTTAAAAGTCTTAGGGCCATCTAGGTTTGTTCCTTCATCACTATCCACACGATGTGCCCTTCAGGACGCACCACGTGCTCCAAGCGTGCACTCACCTCATTTGATTCTTTTGCGCGACGTGCCCTTCAGGATGCACCACGTGCTCCAAGGGTGCCACTCACTTTGTTCATTTCTTTTGCGTGATGTGCCCTTCCGGATGCACCATGTGCTCCAAGGGTGCCACTCCCTTATTGACGGATTGGTAGACATTAATAACTCCTAGAGTCAACACTCCGCCAGGTGAACTTGTGGGAGACTAAGGGTTTCTAAGGAATAAGTCCCCCGCCTTATTGCGCACCCCTTAGAGTCATCGTGAGTAACTGTCGCAGTCTTCCCTCATGGCATTGTGTATCCTCTCGAACTAGGTAATCATTAACCTACAGTTCGAGCCATGGCGGGAGTTATAGTAGGCTATGGTAGGGCTATTGTCCACACCTCTCCCTCAACCTCTCTGGAAATCGTGTGTGGCCCCATGAATCTGGTCAGCAAGTTATCGTCAGCCTACATCATCAAGAATCATGTCAGAACATGTCCACATCATATCATATAATCAAATGTACTAGAATCAGAGTAAATAATCAACCCCAGAAGCACACTCCCTGACTCGATCTGGAGTCCAAGGGGTCCCGTCGATGCCTCTCCATACTCAAGGTCAAAAACCCTGCACACTCAGTAAAACCGAGTCAATAGCACCTGTCTATGTCAAAGAAGTAAAACATCATGTCATCTATCATATCACATCATAATCAATGATAAACATTTTCTTATCATAAAATTCCAGATCACTTGCGAGCAAGTGTCCTCAAAGAATAAGTTTTCTTAGTGCGCTAGAGTGGGATGTTACACTTACAAGTTGTATCAGAGCACTTTCCTTAGTAGAAAATTGTGGGTTATTTTTTTTCAGGATAGAGACGTACTACGATGTCTTAAAGATACAAAGATCTGTCGTTAAATGCATAAATCCATCATAAGGGAAACATAAACGTAGGAAATAAAAGTGGTACTTAAGCACACATTGTTTCCCACCCTCTTAGACCCTATAGGTTTCACTTCGAGTGGTAGCACATCGAGAAACACTTGTATATAGATCGACCTAGATATCCTAAAGCCCTCCATAGAGAAACAATTGGCCACCTGATTGTTGTAGTTGCACATAGAACATAACTTAGGAAGATACTCTATAATACCTGGGTAGTTGGGTAGTATGGCTAAGGGCACAGTTTAGCCTCCTTAGGTGGTTCCCTAAGATATTGGGTTGAGTACTATTGTTAGTTGGGTGAATATATATCATAGAGTTATAGAACAAATTAAACCCTTGTATGTGCAAACACTAAATACCGTAATGATTGGGATGGAAATAGAAATACAAGAAGTACAACCTATTACCGTGCAACTTTACCTCCCACATTCTGGTTGCAAAATTACTACACATTTTTTACTGTCTAGAATTTGGGCCTTTCAACACTGCAGTATTATTTAACTCGAAGTATAACTCCATAGGATTATAAATCCCATTGAAACCCTTCTTCGAAACCCATCCTATTGGATTATTCTCCTCACCATGATCATAGTGGTACCTTTAATTTTCAATATTTTTTTTTTCAGTGGACTCGAACCCCTTTCTCATCACCCCTATTTTCCACCTCTCCCATTATATTCCCCTTTTCGACCTGATCATCATTGTAGATATCACTTACAAATCCTCCTTTTATGTGCTCCCACCCAACCCATTTCCCTTGCAAACACCCCTCATATCCAAATGGCCCCTGATGGTGAAGAGATGGTTTTTTCTTCAGCAACCTTCAAGAATTCTCTATTCTCTTCCTTGCCATAACCAAAACCTAAAAATCATGGTCTTTGTACCACCTCTAATGGTCGAGTTATTCCTTGACGATGAATGCCAATTACACCTCCTTTGTATCCCATCTTCGTGAGGAGCTTCATGCCCATGTTAGTTTCATACTGAGAAAACATTGAACATGATGAAACATCATATACCTTGGTTTGATTTGCTGCATCCATGATAGAAGGATCTTTGTCCTCCATTCATTCACCATGATGAAACTTAGCCAAGAGATCATCCTTTTCTTTCAATTCGAGTTTCAATTATTCAATAATTTCGTTGAGGACTTCTCTATGAAGTCAATGCCTCTCTTGATGCTCTTGCTTCTCTTCTTCTGCAACGTGCAAAACTCTCGTCAACTATGCATTTTCATCTTGAATGTTGTGATTTATCTCTTCTAATTATTTAAGTCTTTCTCCTTTCTTCGCTCATTTTCCCATCATGCAAAGAAGTCAACCTAGCTCTGATACCACATGATCTGAAAATGGACAAGTACTTTACGCAAGTTTTCAATTGAGAATTGTTTTATGACGAAGTATTTGCATAACGATTAAAGAGCATATGAATTCATGATTAAACATGTTTTTTAAACAAAAATACATAACATACATGAAGTCAAATGGAATAAGCACATGAAAAGACAAGAGAGAGACAACCAATGTTGGTAATGGAGTTCATCCCTCTTGGGATACGTCTCTAGACCCACATTAATTGGAATACAAATCATTTTCATTTCTTCTTCAAAATATGTTGGGACATTCTCATAAGTGATTACATAAGATATTACTTCTCCTTTAATGAGGATTCAAGAATATTGCTCACACACATACCTCTTCATACATCAATAAGGATAATGCCTTACATGAATAAGTCTCTGAAATCTTAGGATTAGTAGCACTATGGATTTCTAACTACACTCATTAACTCTCCATTACTCTCCTCCCTTTCAAAGGGATAACATAAGGAATTATGTAGTTTTTCCTCACTCTCTCTTAAGAAATAGCATTAATTCCTAGATCCAAAATAATAGGATCTAATTACAAAAGAGGAAAAAGAAGATCCATAAATGTAGGATATCAAACTATCTTCAACTACATAATGGGAAAAGTCTCAAAACCACACAAAGAATCTTCATCCATGTCCTTGATTCTCTCAACCTAATAGTGAGAAAATGAAAAATTGGTGTGAGGTGGTTTATCACATAAAAACCAATGTCCAAATTTTAATTTAATGAAACATACGTGAGTCTAATTTCCCTCACAAGTATTAATCATTTTACATCAATAATGTATGAGTTTTTCCTATATATCATAGAGCATAATTAAATGCATGAACATCTATTAAAAGCATAAGAGAATGCATGAGACCCTTTTCCTCACAAAGCATTAATAAAATGCATGAGAAAATAAAACTCAAAACATATAAGTTCACCACCTTCACCACTATGTAGATCAACTTGGTGAACAATCCTTCCAAGTGGGGAAATCCATCCGGATCAGGGAGTTACGAAGTATTTTATTTAGTCCACCCTAGCAATGATTAAATTTTACTAAAATTTGATTTTTTGATAGTAACCCTCTTATTCTTCATGTTATCCAACATATACTTGTATAATTAGAATCTTATCAAAGTATTAATTTCCACTAATGGAAGACCAATGTGTAAAATAAGGATAAGAAGGATAGGGTAAGGCATATTTTTTTAATTTCCCTATAAGGAACCCTAGAAACAATACAACCATGTACTTCAAAACAATAAAACATTATTGGGATAAAAGGTGCGTCAAAATGAAGATTCATTTTTACTATAAAAAAAAGTGGGTTCTTTACAATTATTTTCAAGGAAAACAAATATTTTCAACCTCCGTTAATCGTTCTTTCAACACTTCAATTCCAATTTATCTTATTATGGATTTCAATTCTAGGATACTTATATGAAGATACTTCTTCAAGTTTCTCATTATCATGAACAAACATAGGTATGTGACATGCTTAGACTTGATGATCATTATCTTTGTTTTATCATTATTTATAGTCATCCCAAGTTTAATGTGAAAATATTTAAAACTTTAAGTTTCTTTTCAAGGTCATGCGGATTCCTTCTTAAAATAATAATTTGAACTATATAAAGGAGGAGGAAAATAACTATTAATGTGAGGTTAGTTCCCACATACTATGCTTGCTTTAGGAAATCTTATTATTTTCCTAGAATGCAAATTTGAAAAGGGGTAGATGATAAAGGACACTAATTATTGGCCTTTGTATCATAATTAATTTCTTCCAACCAACCCTCATTTCATTTAAATTTGGAAATGAATCTCTTAGATAGCCTTATCATTGCAGTGAATTGGGTCTAGCTTGGGTGATAGAGAGGAGAGATTTCTTTACTCCCCCACCTAATTTACAATTTCACTTATGACATGTTCTCTCTTAATGAAAAAAAAATTAACATTAATGAATAGTAATCATCATCATACTCATCGTTTCTAATTATTTATATAATATTTATCTTTGTGATGAATAAAAAAAATAGCATTCTACTATGATCAATGTCTCCAAAATGTTTTTTGTACAAATTACAATTTTGTAGGATTAAACAATTTAGCATGAATCTAATCTATTAGGGGGGGTTTGTTTAATCAAAGAATATTTTTTCTTCAACCTTCTAGATAAAACTATGTGTGAACCTTCATTATTTTATCTATATTTTCCCTAGTGATGGGTGAAGTGTCCACTTGAAATATTTAACTTTTCAAAAAAATTGCACAAAAGTTATATCTAGAAGGTCCAAGCACATCATGACTAATTGTGAAAACCTACATGAGTCAAAGTATATTTTCGATTTTTTGATCTTATTAATTTAATTGTGTTTATTATTAATTTAAACATCATGTTTTTGTTTTGTATGATCCAAATGTAAACTCCTCTCACTTAATAACATTTTGTAATTTTTTATCGTAAAATTAATAGACAAAAAACTGACAAAATATGGGTCGGTTACAAATTGTAGAATACGACATAATGTTAATGGTTTTAAAAAAAAATGTTTTATCATTATATATATATATATATATATATATATATATATATATATATATATATATATATATATATATATATATATATATATATATATATATATATATATATATATATATATATATATATATATATATATATATATATATAAGTTTTAAATATAAATATTTTGAAAATATGATCACCTAGTTCACTTTGGTTTTCATTGGTTGACATGTTATAAATAATATTTTTAGTAAAAGTGCACTAGAAAATGATTTACTTTGTTAAATGTGCAAAGATTACAAATTATTTTCCCCCGTAATGTGTTGGGTCTTGTAATTTTTTTAATTTGTTCTGATTTTTGCAATTTTTTATTGTCAATCTCCTTGTAACACACTAGTTTATATTTAAATATATTTAAGATAATACTCTTACTAATATTGGATGTTGTGATAAGAAACATATTTTCTTCATGTTATCCAAGTTATACTCTTATAATTACAATATTCTTGTATTATTACTCTCCACTAATGGGATACCAAAGTGTATAAGAGGGAAAGGGAAGTGCGTATTGTTCAATTTCCCTCAAGTCTCCCCATAAAGAATACAACTCTAGAATTGATAAAAAAATCTAAATCATCAGTGTAAGGTCCTTGGGTATAAGGGTGCAGGAACCCTCACCCAATTCCTCAAAGAGAAGAAATTTGAGGATGCTACATCATGCAAATGACACACTAGTTTTGAAAGTGGATAGCTTAGGTGCGTGAACACACTAAGGGGTTTTCCCATGCATGAGGGGAAGCATGGGGAGGAACTAACCAATAAAAGGGGAATTTCAGGATATAAGATGAGTCATATTATCATCGAGTTCAAAAGGAGCATGACCAAGGTTGGGGTGCAAAATTCCCAAGTGACATGAAGGTTGATGATTGCATGGTTTCATTTGGGCATGTCGGGCCAAGAAGGGGCATGTTGGTTATTTTGGGTGCATTGGTTCGTGATCGGGTGTGACACAACCAAAGGAAATGAGGATTCACGAAGGTCACATTTGTATTGTATATAAAATAACAAGGGAACACAACCAAGAAGGCATAGTGAGGAGAGAAAGATCAACACCAATTTGTTTAGGAAGTTTCAGACAAGGCGGTCCAGGCTCTCTCAAGGAGCTAAGTACATTCACATGGGAGGACTTGTATTGCCTTGAGAAATTTATATGGACAAATTTGGGGAGACATTCTTTGGTTTGAGTCTGATAGCAGACAAGGTGACTTTGGAGTTTGGGGAAGTCTTCTCATAGGTCTGGAGAGGCATGCTATGAGGCAGAACCATAGGTTTGTGTAAAGTCTTGCAAGAAAGAAGAAATGGTGAGTATGTGGTGGGCACACATCTCAGACACACTTCAAGGGTTGTGAATGTTGTTGTAGCGAATGAGTCTTAGGGTTACGAACCTATATACAAGTATCTTGGTGAGGTGAGGCGAGTCGCGTGAATCTGCCCAAGTTGTAAACTAAACCAGTAGTGATCATATTATAATTTTCTCATAATATTAATACTCAGATAGGTGTTAAGCATGTCTTATGTCACCCATACTATATCTACGTGTCACTTTATTGTTTCTCATGTTCATGGATGTATGATTAAATGACTCATTTTTAAGTTGTTAAGAAATCGTCTAAGTATATAGGTAAATTTCATTATCACAGGAGTGTGACTCACATGTAACATAGAATGGAGTTTTGGTATTCTCTAGGTGAAGAGGCTCAGTCCGAACGAATTATTCTAGGTGTTTCCAAGTAGCCAAGTGAGAATCATTGCGATGATGCACTTTCTTATTAGGTGCAAGATCGTAAGTTTTGGTCAAGGATAGTTCGGGGACATGACAATTGGGATAATAATCTTGTGAAATAGAAGCTTCATTTTTCCTAGAACAAAAAAGTGGCTTCTTTACAATTAATTTTAAGGTGAAAAAAATATTTCCAACCTCCACTAATCCTTGTTTCAACAATGCAATTGCCATTAATATTATGATGGATGCCAATTCTAGGATTCTTATACAAAGATACTTCTTCAAATTTCTAATTATCATGAACGAACTTAGAGCATGTGACATTGTTAGAATCGATGATTATTATATTTTTTTTATCATTAATCATAGTCATTGCAAAGTTAGTGCAAAAATATTTACAAACTTTAAGTTTCTTGTCGAGGTGAAGAGAATTCCTCATTAAAAGAAAAATTTTATCTGAATAAACGAGGAGGAGGATGACTATTAATGTGAGTGTATTTCCACATTATATTCTTCCTTTAGGAAATATTCTAAGTTTTCTAGTACATAAATTAAGAAAAAAAAAGTAGTGGACAAAGGACATTCTTTCTTGACCTCCATATCACAATTAATGTCTTCCAAGCAACCCTTGCTTCTTTTAAATTTGGAAATGACTATCTCATATAATCTTATTATTACAGTCAAGGGGATCTAGCTCAGGTGATAGAGAGGAGACATTTCTATACTCTCAAACAAAATTTAACATTAATAAAAAAATATCATCATCGTCATTTCTAATTATTTATATTATAATTATATATTTGTAAAATATAAAAAAATAACATTACACTTTGATCACTATGCCTGCGAAATGATTTTTCAAAGCAAATAAAGATAGCATGTTGTCAAAAGAAATAAAAACTTAAATATTTGTGCATGTTATAGTCAAGGGGGTCTAGCTCAGGTGATAGAGAGGAGACATTTCTATACTCTCAAACAAAAGGTAACATTAATGAAAAAACATCATCATCATCATTTCTAATTATTTATATAATAATTATGTTTTTGTAAAATATAAAAAATTAACATTAGACTTTGATCACTATGTCTCCAAAATGATTTTTCAAAACAAATAAAGATAGCACGTTGTCAAAAGAAACAAAATTTAAATATTTGGGCATGTTATATACACTTTATTTTCTTTAAAATTTCAATTGTTGAATGTTGACTTAACTTGTGATACAAATGATCAATACTAAAATGTTTGAAGATAACAATGATTACTTCATGTTATGCCATATATTTTCTGATTATCACAAAATTAAAGATGGAGATCGTTGCTAAATTAAGTGTCGAACATGTCATAAATAATGTTTACTTCATGACATGGGATATATATGTTTTTATGTATTGAAAAATTAAAGGTGGAGATTTTCTTATTTATTGTGATAAATTTGTAATGAAATTTCTATTTCATGTTTTTATATATCAAAAAATTAATGTAAAGGTGGAGCTTGTCTTATTAATTGTCGGGTAAATTGGTTAATTACACTTTTA
The DNA here is from genome assembly GCA_009831015.1 of Picea engelmannii. Classification (NCBI taxonomy): domain Eukaryota; kingdom Viridiplantae; phylum Streptophyta; class Pinopsida; order Pinales; family Pinaceae; genus Picea; species Picea engelmannii. Next base: position 220,428 of record ML796889.1, read on the forward strand.
CTATTATAGAATATAATTTCATATCATAAATAATATTCATATCACAAAACCATAAAAATTAAATCTTTAAATAATATAATTAATAAACAATTTTTTTAAGACAATTATTGGAAATACTTATTAACTAAAACAAAGAAAAATAAAAAATCCAAACTATGCTTTGACAATAGTGTATACATATATAGACAGAGGGATTCCACATACAATCAAGGTTGAATAAAAGATCATTAGTATATTTTGGTTGAGAAACTTTGATGGGTTCATTGATTAATTCTACAAGATTCCATTTGTTGATTCATATATTATGTGTTTTTGAATATGTAGAATATGTGTTTTTGGCAATGCAAGAAATGAAAAAGAGAAAAAAATTACAAGTAACAAGTATAAAATAAAATTTAATCTTATAACAATTTTTAATGACATTAAACAAAATTCAAATATCGACTTCCAATATTTTTATGTTGTATTAATTCTACAAGATTCCATTTGCTGATTCACATATTTTGTGATTTTGAATATGTAGAATATCTATTTTTGGCAATGCAAGAAATGAAAAAAGAGAAAAAAATTACAAGTAACAAGTATAAAGTAAAATTTAATCTTATAACAATTTTTAATGACATTAACCAAAATTCAAATATCAACTTAATCTTGTGTTTTTTTCCATCAATTTTTTTAGTGATATAATAATAATAATAATCTACTTTTATCGTCACTACCAACTCAAATATCAAATGGGTATATGAGACTCACTTCTTTGTGGAACATGTTCTTTACCATTAGATTCACTAATAAATTATTCTTAATTTATTTTTAAAATTGTGTTTATGATATTAAAACCCTAAAATATTTATCTATATATAATATTAATATTTTTTTGAACGTTTTCACCATACAATATAAAACTAATTATAATGTTTAAAACAACAAATTTTACTTTATAAATACAATTGTTTAACAAAAGAATATGCAAAGAACACCTTAAACCAACAACATTTAATTTTACCTTATATGAAATCATATTCTATAAATATAAATACAATAATAATAATAATAATAATCTATTTTTAAGGTCACGGCCAAGCCACACCAAATCGGTGTATGAGACCCCCTTGTTTGTGGGACAAGGTACCCCTCTCCACCTAGCTATTTGACTAGTAAAGTTTACGGAGGTATACATACCATAACCCCCTCTAGATTTGAACTTGTGACCTCTTAAGATGAAACACATGTTCTTAACCATTAGGCCCACGCATACAATAGTTGAACAAACTAATATGCAAAGAACACCAGTAATTAATTTCCATCACTAAAGTTTTAAAACACTCATTTTCAAAGATTTTCTTTTTATAAATGTAATTATGAGAGCCTTGGAGCCAACTTATTCTTTTGAAATTCATTACCAAACCAAATTTTAAACACCCCATATTTCCAACCATTTCATTAATGTGCATATGTAACATCCCGCTCTGGTGCATTGAGCGAACTTATTCTTAGAGGACACTTGCTCGGAAGTGATCCAGATTATTATGCTATTAAAACATTTGATTTTTATTATGAGGTGTTATCGGTTGATGACATGGTTTAACTGAGTGTGCAAGATTTTGGAACTCGAGGATACAGAGGCATCGATTGAACCCCTTGGAATCTAGATCAAGTCAGGGAGTGTACCGTTGGGGTTTGATTGTTTTACTGTGATATTAATGCATCTGAATAGATGATATGATATGGATATATTCTGACATGATTTGTTGATGATGCAGGCTAACGATAGCTTGTCGACTAGACTCACATGTGGAGTAAAGGGGTCATGCACAACTACGAGAGATGTTGAGGGAGAGGTGTGGAAAGAAACCCCGCCACAACTTACTAGCACTCCCCGCGTGGCTCAAAATGTAGGTTAACATTTACCTAGTTCGAGAGGACCCACGACATTGTGAGGGTAGGCTGCGACAGTTGCTCATGATGATTTTAAGGGGTGTGCAATAAGGCGAGGGCCTTATTCCTTAGAGATCCTTACTCTGCAACAAGTTCACCTGGCGGAGTATTGACTCCATGGTTTTTTTATGTCTACCAAGTCAGTCAAGAGGCGAGTGACACCCTTGCAGCACGTGGTGCATCCTGAAGGGCACGTCGTACAAGAAAAATGGAAAGAGGCGAGTGACACCCTTGGAGCACGTAGTGCGTCCTGAAGGGCATGTCGCGCAAGGGAACAAATGAGGTGAGTGGCACCCTTGGAGCATGCAGTGCATCCTCAAGGGCATGTCGCGTTGTTTTGATAAATGAATGAACCAAAACGGCCTTAGGATGAACAATGTGATAGGAATTTTTAAAAAACATTTTCCCTAATAAAATGTCGCCCATCATGAAAATTAAGGTCTAGGTCTAAATCATGCTAATGGTAATATTTTATCCTTTTTATTAAAAAAAATTGATATATAAACATATATAGATAGATAGATAGATCGACAGATAAATAGATAGAATAAATTTGAAAACAAAATAAATAAAGAGTATGATCTTCGTTAAATCTTGTAACACGGAAATTTAATTTATTCAAAAAAAAAAAATCTGTTGGAATAAAATTTAAAAAGAAGGGGGGGGAATTGATTGTTTTATTATTTTTGATAATTTAAAATATATTAATTAAATGAGAAAAGGGAAAAAGGGTTAATTTCCACACTTGCCTTTTTGAGTTCTAATTAAAAGGGGGAAAGAGGGAAAATCTAAAATATTAGGAAACTAGGAAAAGAGGTAAACATAAAAAGGGGAAAAGGTAACATAAGGGAAAAAGCGGAAAGTCAAACTTAGTAAAGTATCTACCATTTAAGAGATTTCTAATTTAAACTGAACTAGAAATTTAATAATGGGGAAATCCATTAAAACCTATAAGAGAATTTGGGGACGCCTAGGAGTGATTCTAGGAGTAACTCTAGGTGGGTGAGGGAAATAAAGATAATTAATTAATTAAATAAATGAATTTATGGAGGAATGAAGGGGATGGGTGACACATGTACGAGGAGGAATTTTTAGGAATTAAATTAAAAAAAAACTTAATTAAATGAGATTTTAGGAAAGTAAGGAACCATAACACTCTATATAATGAAGGGAGGAGATGGAGGCTGGATGATCTTCTATTTGTGCAATGTTATGCTGTAGAAATATCTACTTGACTGACTTAACTTGTGGGAGTTGGGATACCCATCTAGTGAGGAGTGGTATCTTGGCCTTGCGAGGTGAGCTGGGAGCTAGTTGAATTCTCTGGATAGTGTTGTGTGGCCCCTTTGGGGCTTGAGGGTGTAAGGGGGAAGAAGAGTACCCCTAGCATTGGATGGGAGGTACCAGTGAAGTCTTGTCGGTCGGCATGCGGGAGTTGCAAGGAGCACGCGGGACATCCCCTCCGAACAGGCAATGGTACGCTTTCTTTGTTTTGTATGGTAAATTGATTTAGAACTTATGCTTGAATCAACATTTTTACTTGGGTAAGTCAACTGATTGTCTATATGGTTTTCTGAAATTTTCTTAGCCTAGCTCGATGATATATTGACACCCATGGCTTCATTTCCCCGCATGTCTTGACCACCTTGTTGTGTTGATTGTGACATTTGTGGTTGTTTAGCCTTCGTCCCTATCTCACCAGTCCTCGCCTGAGAAGTCGGCCAGGAGACTGATCTATGGTTGTCGCCTTAGCATCAAAATACCTATGGATCTCAACGCCCTACTTTTCTGCATGAGGATGATGAGTGAAGGATGTTTCTCCCTAGTCGTATAACCCTGTGATCATTCCTAGTCGAGTGAGCCTTACACCTTGCTGCATCGATTACCTCTAAGGTGGCTTTCTTCCTGCCACAAACCTCTTTTTATGTTCTGCATTCAATCTCTGCATTTTAATGAAATGATCTCTGCGATTTTAAATAAATGTGGTCAACAATTTTAATGATTTTCCCGACAAATTTCTATGTGGTGGTTATACTTCAGGTCTTCTCTTACTATGCAAAAGTTCACCTTTCATTTTCACACCTTTGGCCAATGATTTTACCCTGGAACCTTACTTGAATTGATTGGTAGTTTCAAGGTATTCTCTGTGTTTTTGATTTGTAATTATTGCCTTCGAGTATCCTCTGCAATTATTACTTTTAACGACAAGACTTACCCTGCTATTTCACCCTCTATTATACATTTATTGATGGTGATTCTCCCTCTTAAATGGCTTCAAATTTCGAGAGAAAACTCAGTGCCATCCTTATGTTAAAACTCCACAAATTCCTTTCTCCCTTGGACCATGTTCGACAATTTTATTATTGACAGTAAGTTTGATAGTGTTTTTATAATAGAGCGATTTCTCATATCAATAAGAATTTTTTTTCTTGCAGTGTTACCACTGCACTTTGATTTATCTTAGGATGAATTTTAGCTCGCCTTTTTGCCCACTGAATGACAGATTATAAATCATTTGGTCTGCGGTGAACCTTTATTTACACAGGGATTTTTCGAACTATGGCAACAATTTTAATTTGATTTACAGCTCCCCTCTGCAACCTTACCCTGGCAATGATTTCATTTGTTTACTATATGCCCTTTTCAAGACATAAATTTTACCACCTATCAAACAGAGAATGCCTTGTTTTAGATGTTGAATTGCCCCTTTCGTTGACCACGTTTTAGAATTTGCCATTAATATCCACACAGCGTTTAGGTGAGGTGCGAGCAACTGGTTAAGACTTGAATCCTGGCCCCATAGTGCTCACCTTTGTTGGAACCCCGTGACCCCCAGTTTACCTTTAGCGATTGTCAGTACTCAGCAGCAAAACCGTGATTCTAATTACACTGTTAAGTGCATCCTCGTGGTGCTTTCTTTACTATAGGGACTACAATTTTATTACCATTTTCAGCGCTAGAATAATGTATTTTCATAACCAAAATAAAAATTTTGGGGACATCTTAATCATATTATGCGTTTGCCAATAACTACGGATTTATTAATATGGTTATGTTGAACGGAAATTTTCACGGGATAGACAACCTTCCGTTGATGACGACGATTTCCTTTTGGTAAACAACTTACCTTAAAATGTAGATAGAATTAACCTGCATGAAGTCTTTCACCATATTAGCTGGTGTTAATTAGCAACTGCATCCTTTTCAGTAAACGGTGATACTGTATACCATTAGATAGCAAGTCATTGCTTGGAGTGCTTCTTTTTTAGAGAACAACGATATCTATGCCGGTGTGGATTTTTTGTATTTATTTATGTCTATGTTCATTTAAGGCTATAGCTCCGAGCTTACACACCTCCACAATCATGTACCCAGGCCTGCGTTCCTTACATGAATTACACAGTGAAATTCATGTTGCTCCTTGCACAGGGCTTTCGGATAGTGCTTCATTATTATTTGGAAAATTATGTTGACAAGGATTCTGTAGCGAGTTAATAGCTTGAGTTGAGATTTGATTACACATTAGGTTAAGCCTGTTATTCCGAGGTGTAGTTAACCACTTTAAGAGTGTGAAATAATTGGCCTAGGGGGAGGCAGCGATTAATTGCTTCCCGTGGTGTAGTACAACGATTGAAGCAGCAATTTATGATAGTAGTTTTCTTGTTGATAGAGAAACCTTTAGCATTAGATGTTAGAGATCACTGTAGTCTTAGAGTTGGTTTTTCCTTTGTTTCGTAAATCAATAGATAATTGCTTAATTGAGCAATTTCCTTCCACTACCATATGATCACCAATAATTGCCTTGACAAAATAACTTTACTGCATTATCAACTGATAGATTATATAGACAACATTATAGATATGATCCTTAGATATAATTTCAATTTATGGTTTTAGTTTACGCGACAATGAATAGCCTTGAAGAACATTGGTTTTATTGTTTTAAGGGAAGTTGTTTTTAAAGGACGATCTTCGTAATTGATTCGATTAAAAGACAATGAGTTCCTCAGGAAATTTCTCATCCAATGTTGAATTGGAAGATAGTTACACTAAGCTATTTATTGGTTATGATTATTTTAAGGTGTACACGGAGTCGTTTAGTACAACAAAAAATTTGATGCAAGAATTTGTTCATTGTAGGATTGTTTCAGTTGCCAGGATTCAGCGCGTCTTGTAGACTGGTCAATTAGGGGCTTGAGTTAGTCGTCTTGTGGTTCGACAACGTAATTGATCTCCTAGCGCGTTTGTTTTTCTTGAGTCTTTGGCCCAGATAGGTTAGGTTGTGCCTAGGGCATTGTCACACTTATCCCCCAAGGACGTCATGAGCCCTGATGAGGGGATCACGGCGTGCCCTACTGGATAGAGGCAAACAATAACCTGGATCTGAGTTTGTTCCTTCTATGTGAGTGTTGTAGATCGATGTAAGTTTTCTAATGGTGCATGGGTTGAATGCCTTCTTGTGTTTGGTTGTGTGCCATCGAGGTTCTAGTTAACTGGTCATCAAGGTCATTGTGTCAAGATGGGGATGTTTCCCCTTAGCACGTTGGCATGGTCCTATTTATGTCAGGCGGGTAGTGTTTCTCCCTATTGTTTTATGCTTGTGTCACCCAGTTTCCTTGGTGCTAATGCATGGATTCATAGATGTTTGATGCATGATCGAAGTGCACAATGTGTGTGGTTAGGCTACTATCATCGCTAGCTTCTAGCCAACAAAAAAAAAAAAATTAACGGTGCTTTTACCAGTTGTACATCATAGGAGTCGTACCGGATGGGGATGTAACATGTGGTATTAGAGCGGGTTCAACCCTGCGACTGTAGATCGCCATGATTTCCACTGTAGTAAACCCGTATGTATTAACCCTTGTGTTAAGTAAAAACCTTAATGTGTCCTCATGGAGATATCATTTAGAGGGCGCCCCACCGGGTTCACAATGCGCAATAGCTAGTACCGTTAGCTTCCTCCTAGATCTCAAGAGAGATGAGTTCTAGCATCCATGAGTGTCACGGATGGTGGTGTCATCAAATCATAGTTGTAGAGAAAGGCATGTGCTTCACACTTTGTGTTTACGACCTCCATAATGAAGGTCCACATGGTGGTCTTTCCACTAAAGGGGAGTGCTCTTTTATGGAAGAAGATGCTCCTTCCCCTTTTGAACTTGGCCATCATCCATGTGTCATGGGAACTGTTCGAGGGATGGTTCCAGGAGAGGTATGTTTCTAAGGAATTCGTTGAGCATCAGCTCAACAATTTCGATGCCTTGCGACAAGGTAGCCACATGGTGCCTGAGTACGAGGGCCATTTTGGAGCTGCTTTGTTATGCTCTGCACCCAATTACCCAGAAATTTAAGGTCAAGAAGTTTGAGTTTGGCCTTATTGTTAGAATCCATCTTCAACTTCAGGTACTAGGAGTATTGGACTGAAGAAGGGGTGTAATAAATTAAAAACAAAATAAATAAAGAGTATGATCTTTGTTAAATCTTGTAACACAGAGGGAGTAAGAAATTTGATTTATTCAAAAAAAAAAAAGAAAAAAAAAATTGTTGGAATAAAATTTAAATAATAAAAAGGGGGAATTAATTGTTTCATTATTTTTGATAATTTAAAATATATTAATTAAATGAGAAAATGGAAAAAGGGTTAATTTCCACACCTACATTTTTGAGTTCTAATTAAAAATGGCAAAGAGGGAAAATCTAAAATATTAGGAAACTAGGAAAAGAGGTAAACATAAAAAGGGAAAAAGGGAACATAAGGGAAAAAGAAAAAAAGTCAAACTTATTAAAGTATATACCATTTAAGAGCTTTCTAATTTAAACTGAACTAGCAATTTAATAATGGGGAAAGCCATTAAAACCTATAAGAGAATTTGGGGATGCCTAGGAGTGATTCTAGGAGTAACTCTAGGTGGGTGAGGGAAATACAGATAATTAATTAATTAAAGAAATGACTTTATGGAGGAATGAAGGGGATGGGTGACACTTGTATGGGGAGGAATTTTTAGGAATTAAATTAAAAAAAAACTTAATTAAATGAGATTTTAGGAAAGTATGGAACCACAAAACTCTATATAATGAAGGGAGGAGATGGAGATTGGAGGATATTCTGCTTCAACAACGTTACACTGCAGAAATATCTACTTGATTGACTTAACTTGTGGGAGTTGGGATACTCAGCTCGGTGAGGAGTGGTAGCTCGGTCTTACGAGGCGAGCTGGGATCTAGCTGAAATCTCTGGATAGTGTTGTGAGGCCCCTTTGCAGCTCAGAGGGCTAACGGGGAAGAAGAGTACCCTTAGCATTGGTTGGGAGCTACCGGTGAAATCTCGTCGGTTGGAAACCAGGAGTTGCAAGGAGCACGTTGGACGTCCCCTCCGAACAGGAAATGGTACGCTTTCTTTATTTGTATAGTAAATTCTTTTAGAACTTATGCTTGAATCTGCATTTTTACTTGGGTAAGTGAATTGATTGTCTAGATGGTTTTCTGAAATTTTCTTAGCCTAGCTCAATGATAGATTGACTCCCTTGGCTTTATTTCCCCACACGTCTTGACCACCTTGTTGTGTTGATTGCGAACTTTGTGGTTGTTTAGCCTTCATCCCTAGCTCACCATTTCTCGCCTAAGCAGTCATCCAGGAGTTGGATCTACGGTCGTCGCCTTAGCATTAAAATACCTATGGATCTCAACGCCTTTCTTTTTTGTGAAAGGATGATGAGAAAAGGATGTTTTTGCCCAGCCTTCTAACCCTATGATCATTCTTGTTCAAGTGAGACTTACAACTTACTATGTCGATTAGCTCTGAGGTGGTTTTCTTCCTACCACAAACCTCTTTTTATCTTTTGCGTTCAATCTCTGCATTTTAATGAAATGATCTCTGTGATTTTAAATAAATGTCGTCGGCAATTTTAATGATTTTCCTGGGAAATTTTTGTGTGGTGGTTATACTTCAGGTCTGCCCTTACTGTGCAAAATTTCACCTTTTGTTTTCACACCTTTGGCCAATGATTTTACCGTGGCACCTTACTTGAATCGATTGGGAGTTTCAAGGTATTTTGACTACGTTTTTATTCATTTCTCTGTGTTTCTGAGTTGTAATTATTGCCTGTGAGTATCCTCTGCAATTATTACTTTTAATGGCGAGACTTACCCTGCTATATCACCCTCTTTTATACCTTTATTGACTGTGATTCTCCCTCTTAAATGGCTGTGATTTTTGAGATAAAACTCACCACCATCCTTATGTTAAAACTCCACAAATTCCTTTCTCCCTTGGATTGTGTTCGACAGTTTTATTGTTGACAGTAAGTTTGACAATGTTTTTATAATAGAGCAATTGCTCATATCAATAAGAAATATTTTTCCTGCAGTCTTACCACTGCACTTTGATTTATCTTAAGATGAATTTTAGCTCGCCCTTTTTCCCACTCAATGACAGATTATAAATCATTTGGTATGCGGTGAACCTTTATTTGCATAGGGATTTTTCGAACTGTGGCAGCGTTTTTAATTTGATTTACGGTTCCCCTCTGTAACCTTACCTTGGCAATGATTTCATTTGTTAATTAGCAGCTGCATCCCTTTCAGTAAACTGTGAGCCCATATACCCTTAGATAGCAAGTCGTGGCTTGGCAGTGCTTCCTTTTTAGAGAACAATGATATCTATGTCGGTGTGTTCTTTTTGTATTTATTTATGTCTACGTTCATTTAAGGCTATAGATCTGAGCTTACACACCTCCACAATCATGTACCCAGGCCTACGTTCCTTACATGAATTACACAGTGAAATTCATGCTGCTCCTTGAGCAGGGTTTTAAAATAGTGTTTCTTTACTATTTGGCAAATTATGTTGACAAGGATTTTGTAGTGAGTTAATATATTGAGTTGAGATTTGATTACATGTTAGGTTAAGCTAGCGATTCCGAGGTGTAGTTAACCGCTTTAAGAGTGTTAAATAATTGGCCTAGGGGGAGGCAGTGATTAATTTCTTCCCGCGGTGTAGTACAACAATTGAAGCATCGATTTATGATAGTAGTTTTCCTGTTGATAGTGAAACCTTTAACGTTGGATGTTAGCGATCACTGTAGTCTTAGAGTTGGTTTTTCCTTTGTTTCGTAAATCAAGAGATACTTTCTTAACTGAGCAATTTCCTTCCACTACTGTATGATCACCAATAATTACCTTGATAAAACAACTTTAATATATTATCAACTCATAGATTATCTAGACAGCGTTGTAGATATGCTCCTTAGATAGAATTTCAATTTATGGTTTTAGTTTACACGACAATGACTAGCCTTGAAGAACATTGGTTTTATTGTTTTAAGGAAAGTTGTTTTTAAAGGACGATCTTCATAATTGATTCAGTTAAAAGACAATGAGTTCCTCCTTAGGAAATTTCTCATCTGATATTGAATTGGAAGATAGTTACACTAAGCTATTTGTTGGTTATCATTATTTTAAGGTGTATGGGGAGTCGTTTAGTACAACAATATTTGTGACCCAAGAATTTGTTCATTGTAGGATTTTTTTAGTCGTCAGGGTTCGGCGCATCTTGTAGACTGGTCAATTGGGGGCTTGAGTTAGTCATCGTGTGGTTCGACAACGCAATCGATCTCCTAGGGCGTTGGTTTTTCCATAGTCTTTGGCCCAGATAGGTTAGGTTGCACCTGGGGCATTGTCACACCTATTGCCCGAGGATGTCATGAGTCCTAATGAGGGGATCATGGCATGCCCTACTAGAGAGAGGCAACCAATAACCTGGATCTGAGTCTATGTCTTCTATGTGAGTGTTGTAAATCAATGTAAGTTTTCTAATGGCACATTGGTTGAACGCCTTCTTGCATTTGGTTGCGTGCCATCGAGGTTCTAGTTAACTGGTCATCGAGGCCGTTGTGTTGAGATGCAGATGTTTCCCCTTACCGCATCGTCGTGGTCCTATTTATGTTAGGCGGGTAGTGTTTCTCCCTATTGTTTTACGCTTGTGTCACCCAATTTCCCTAGTTCTAGTGCATGGAGTCATAGATGTTTGATGCCTAATCGAAGTGTGCAGCATGTGTGGTTAGGATGTTGTCGTCGTTTCCTTCTGGCCAACAAAAATAAAAATAAAAAAAAATAGAATTAAGGGTGTTTTTATCAGTTGTACATCGTAGGAGTCATACCAGATGGGGATGTAACATGTGGTATCAGAGCAGGTTCAACCCTGCAACTGTGGATCTCCAGGCTTTCCATTATAGTAAACTTGTGTGTATTAACCCTTGCGTTAAGTAAAAACCTTAACGTGTCCTCATGGAGATTTCATTTAGAGGGTGTCCCTGAGGGTTCACAATGCACAATAGCTAGTACCATTAGCTTCCTCCTAGATCTCAAGAAAGATGAGTTCTAGCATCCATGAGTGTCATGGACGGTGGTGTCGTCGAATCATAGTTGTAGAGCAAGGTGTGTGCTTCACACTTTGTGTTTACGACCTCCAGCATGAAGGTCCACATGGTGGTCTTTCCACTGAAGGGGAGCACTTTTTTATGGCAGAATATGCTCCTACCCCTTTTGAACCTGGCCATTGACGACGTGTCATGGGAACTGTTTGAGGGATGATTCCAGGAGAGGTATGTTTCTAAGGAATTCATTGAGCATAAACTCAACGAATTCGATGCCTTGCGACAAGGTAGTTGCATGGTGCCCTAGTACGAGGCCCATTTTGGAGCTGCTTCGTAATGCTCTGCACCTAGTTACCTAGAAACTTAAGGTCAAGAAGTTTGAGTTTGGCCTTATTGTTAGAATTCATCTTCGACTTTGGGTACTAGGAGTACTGGAACGAAGAAGGGGTGTTGGATGTGTGGGGAGCCACACTACTAGGTCGACTACCCTGTGGAGAGGACTAGAGCTTCCGGATCAGTTGGACCCTCTACCATGGGAGATATGGGCAAGGCCCATTGGATTCATGCAGTGGTAAATAAACACCAGGCAAAGCATCAGTCGATTTTGCTCGAGACATCAGGTATCGTCGCTAATCAGACCCTTAGTATTTGATAGATCCTGGTGCTACTGAGAGTTTCATTTCTAGTACAGCGCTAAAAGGATTAAGGTAAAGGTAGTCGAACATGATGAGTTTAGCTTCGTACAGATGGCCTCAGGAGACAAACAAAAGGTTGGAGGAAAGTTTATGGGTTGTATTGTTGACCTGGGAGAGTTTTTCACAAGGTCCAACCTGTACGTCACAATCTAGGATCTTATGATGTCGTAATTGATGTGGACGAGTTGGAATCACATGAGGCGATACTCAACTGTAAGACGAAATGGTTGATCTTAGTCGATGATAAGGGATGGAGACATGTGATTGTAGGATGGAATCAGGGAGTTTCCATGATGTTCATCTTTTCCTTATATCTATGGAAGAGCATGCACAAGGGGTGCAAGTTTTATGCGATCCTTGCGATAAACGAGAAGGGATTAGCAGAAGGTTTAGAACACCTTCCGGTGGTGAGAGAGTTTGCAGACATATTTCCAGAGGAGTTACCCGGGATGCCGCTGGAGAGGGAATTGGAGTTTACTATAGAAAACAGGGAACTGAATCGACAGCTAGAACGCCTTATCGGATGTCAACCCTAGAGTTACAGGAGTTGAGAATGCAACTGAAGGAATGATTGGACCTGGGACCAATACGTCCAAGTGTGTCACCATGGGGTGCACCTGTTATTTTCATACAAAAGAAGGATGGTTTGTGGAGGCTCTACATTGACTACTGTCAATTCAACAAGGAAAAGATCAAGAATCAGTATACGGTGCCAAGGATTGATGATCTGTTTGATCAAATGAAGGGCATGACGGTGTTCTCAAAGATTGATTTACGATCAGGGTATCACCAGTTAGGGATTAAGGAAGTTGTCATCCCTAATACCGCCTTTAAGATGAGGTTTTCAAATTACGAGTCTATTGTTTTACCATTTGGACTGACAAACGCCCCAAGGGTATTTATGAGTTTGATGAATGGGGTGTTCCGCAACTACTTGGACAAGTTCGTCCAAGTATTAATTGAAGATATTTTGATTTACTCTCGGACGATGGAGGAGTATGACGAGCACTTGTGCATTTGTACTATAGTGTCTACGAGATCACAAATTGCATGGGAAGTTATCCAAATGCTCATTTTATTAATCGATGATCCACTACTTAGGGCACGTCATCTCCAGTGAAGGTATCGTTGTGGATCCAGAAAAGGTCCAGGCCATTATGGAATGGCCTGCACTGAAGAATGTCCTAGAAGTGCGTAGCTTCATGGGTTTAGCAGGATACTATCGACGATTCATCAAGGGGTTTTTGAAGATGGCAAATCCGATCATGGAATTGCAGAAGCAAAACAAGAAGTTTGTTTGGACCGAGAAATGCGCGAAAGTATTTCGGAGGCTCAAGGAGTTGTTGACAACAACACCGATACTAAAGGTCCCGGACATGGATGCAGACTTCTTGGTATGCAATGATGTATCCAAGGAAGGCTTAGGTGGAGTCTTGATGCAAGACGGATGAGTGGTCACTTACATTCGAGGAAACTGAGAAGGCATGAGTAGAACTATGTGACACACGATTTGGAGTTGTTAGCCATAATATATGCCTTGAAGGTTTGGAAACACTACCTTGTTGGATGAAAATTTGAACTAAAGACTGACCACTATGGACTACAACACATCTTTACACAAAATGACTTGAACAACTTTGGTACGAATTGCTAACCGAGTACGAATTCAAGATTACTTACATAAAAGGAACAATGAACCGTGTGGCGGATGCATTGAGTCAGAGACCACACATATTGTTCAGTGCTACCTCTTCAGACAAATCTACGTGAAAAGATTCTAAATTTACAGTGTGACGATGAATGGTACAAAGAGGTCGAGGGTTTTATCAGACAAAACACAATGATGATACCACAATTTGAAGGATTTTCATTTGATAGTGATGGTTTATTGAGGTTTAAAAATCGGATCTACGTACCACCGAACGACAAGTTGAGGATGTTGATCCTAAGTGAGGCTCATAGAGCAGTTTACCTGGCTCACCTGGGAGTCACAAAGATGAGGGAAGACCTTAAACCCTTATTATTCTAGAAGGTAATGAAGGAATACATAGTCAATTATGTGGCCAGATGTCTAGAATGTCAGCAAGTAAAGGATGAACATAGACACCCAACATGATTACTACAACCAAATGCTATTCCGGAATTGAAATAGGAGGTTATTTCGATGGATTTTATTGTTGGATTGCCAATGACGACAAGGAGACATGACTCGATTTTCGTAGTAGTGAACACTCTGATGAAGAGTGCTCACTTTATTCTTGTGCATACAATGTATCAGGCACCTGACATAGCTAGAGTTTTCATTAGTGATTTTATGAGGTTGCATGGCGTGCCTAAGAGGATTACATCCGATCGAGGATCAGTGTTTACTGGAAGATTTTGAAGGAGTTTCCAAAAGGCCTTGGGAACTCGACTTAACTTTAGTATTGTGGATCACCCAGAGAGGGACAGGCTAACCAAATGAACGAACCAGACCTTGGAGGACATGTTGTGCTTGTACGTGATGGACCAATAGAAGTGTTGGGAGGAATTCTTTCCACTGGTAGAATTCACTTAAAACAACAGTTACCAAAGCACCATTAAGAAGGTACCTTTTGAGTTTCTTTACGAGTGACCATGTTGGGTGTCGTGAGTTGGGATTGGCTTGCAGATAAAGTCCAGGTGGGACCGGAAGTGATCCAAGAATTGGAAGATTAAATGAAAACATTAAGACAAGGGATCAAGGAAGCGCAGGATTGGCAGAAGAGTTACGACAATGCATGTCATGTCGACCGTAGTTACGTTGTGGCAATCAAGAATTCTTGTGGGTTAAACCACATAAGAGTTTGATCAAGTTTGGAAAGGAAGCTAAACTCTCTCCTAGGTTCATGGGACCTTTCAATATTCTGGAGAGAAAGGGGCCCGTGGCCTATCGACTAGCTTTGCCTGATTCTTGAGGCATATGAATGATGTATTTCACGTCTCTGTTGAGACTTTATTATTAGTGATCCTTCAAATTATTTGACTTGAGCACCTTGTGGGTGTTGGACGAATGTACGCTCACGGCTGAGCCGATCTGTATCTTGGATCATCGCATTCAATAGCTATGGCATCAAACAATAGATCAGGTCAAGGTCCAATGGGACAACTATAGTCCACAATCGACGACCTGGGAGGACGCATATGATATGCGCCAACAGTTTCCATTTTTGTTTGATAGATAGACTTATGATACTGTGATACACGTATTCAGTATTTTTACTATGAAACTTCAAGATGAAGTTTATACCAAGAGGGGGGTGTATGTAACATCTCACTCTGGCGCACTGAGCGAAATTATTCATAGAGGACACTTGCTCACAAGTGATCTAGATTATTATGCTATTAAAACATTTGATTTTGATTATGAGGTGTTATGGGTTGATGACATGGTTTAACTGAATTGACATAGATAGGTGCTATTGACTCTGTTTTACTAAGTGTGTAGGATTTTGGACCTCGATAACATAGAGGCATCGATTGAACCCCTTGGACTCTGGAATGAGTCAAGGAGTGTACCATCAGGGTTTGACTATTTTACTGTGATATTAGTGCATCTGATTAGATGATATTATATGGATATATTCTGACATGATTTTTTTATGATGCAGGTTGACAATAGCTTGCCGACCAGACTCACATGTGGAGTAAAGGGGTCATGCACAACTACTAGAGATATTGAGGGAGAGGTGTGGAAAGTAGCCCTGCCATAGCCTACTAGTACTCTCGTCGTGGCTCGAACTGTAGGTTAACATTTACCTAGTTCGAGAGGACCCATGATGTCGTGAGGGCAGACTGCGACAGTTTCTCATGATGACTCTAAGGGGCACGTAATAATGGGACATCCTTATTCCTTACAGGCCCTTAGTCTCCCACAAGTTCACCTGGTGGAGTATTGACTCGAAGGGTTTTTGATGTATACCAAGTCAGTCAAGAGGCGAGTGACAACCTTGGAGAACGTGGTGCATCCTGAAGGGCACGTCATGCAAGAAAAATGGAAAGAGGCGAGTGGCACCCTTAGAGCACGTAGTGCATCCTGAAGGGCATGTCACGCAAGGGAACAGATGAGGTGAGTGGCACCCTTGGAGCACCTAGTGCCAAGACAGATTAACGACAGATTATAAATAGTCAACGACAGATTCTCCCACTCAATGACAGATTATAAATCATTTGGTCTGCGATGAACCTTTATTTACAAAGGGAATTTTCGAACTATGGCAGCATTTTTAATTTTATTTATGGTTCCCCTCTACAACCTTACATTGGAAACAATTTCATTTGTTAACTGTCCACCCTTTTTGAGACATAAATTTTACCACCTATCAGACAGAGAATGCTTTGTTTTAGATGGCGAATTTCCCCTTTCATTGACCACATTTTAGCATTTTCCATTAATATCCACATGTTGTTGAGGTGAGGTGTGAGCAGTTGGTTAAGACTTGAATCCTGGTCATGTAGTGCTCACCTTTGTTGGAACCCCATGATCCCCAAGTTACCTTCAACAATTGTCAGTACTCAGCAACAGAACCATGATTCTAATTACACTGTTAAGTGCGGCCTCATGGCACTTTCTTTACTATAGGGACTACGATTTTATTACCAGTTTTAGTACTAGAATAACATATTTTCATAATTGAAAGTGAATTTTTGGGGACAGCTTAATCATATTATGTTTTTTCCATTAACTACGGATCTATTAATATGGTTATGTGGAACATAAATTTTCACGGGATAGACAACCTTCCGTTGATGACGACGATTGCCTTTTGGTAAACAACTTACCTTAAAATCTGGATAGAATTAACCTGCGTGAAGTCTTTCACCATATTAGTTGGTGTTAATTAGCAGTTGTATCCTTTTCAATAAATGGTGATCCCGTATACCCATAGATAGCAAATCGTGGCTTGGAAGTGCTTCCTTTTTAGAGAACAACAATATCTATGCCAGTGTGTTTTTTTTGTATTTATTTATGTCTACTTTCATTTAAGGCTATACCTTCAAGCTTACACACCTCCAAAATCATGTGCCCAGGCCTCTATTCCTTACATGAATTACACAACGAAATTCATGATGCTCCTTGAGCAGGGTTTTCATATAGTGCTTCTTTATTATTTGGCAAATTATGTTGATAGGGATTATGTAGAGAGTTAATAGCTTGAGTTAAGATTTGATTACGTGTTAGGTTAATCTAGTGATTCTGAGGTGTAGTTAACGCTTTAAGAGTGTGAAATAATTGGCTTAGGGGGAGGCAGTGATTAATTGCTTCCCACAGTGTAGTACAACAATTTATGATAGTAGTTTTCTTATTGATAGCAAAACCTTTAGTGTTGGATGTTAGCGATCACTGTAGTCTTAGAGTTGGTTTTTCCTTTGTTTCGTAAATCAAGAGATAATTTCTTAACTGAGCAATTTCCTTACACTACCGTATGATCACCAATAATTGCCTTGATAAAACAACTTTATTGTATTATCAACTCATAGATTATCTAGACATTGTTGTAGATATCCTCCTTAGATAGAATTTCAATTTATGGTTTTAGTTTACATGACAACAACTAGCCTTGAAGAACATTGGTTTTATCGTTTTAAGGGAAGTTGTTTTTAAAGGACGATCTTTGTAATTGATTCAGTTAAAAGACAACGATTTCCTCCTTAGGAAATTTCTCATCCGATGTTGAATTGGAAGATAGTTACACTAAGATATTTGTTGGTTATGATTATTTTAAGGTGTACGAGGAGTCGTTTAGTACAACAAAATTTTTGATGCAAGAATTTGTTCGTTGTAGGATTGTTTTAGTCGCAAGGGTTCAGCGCGTCTTGTAGACTGGTCAATTAGGGGCTTGAGTTAGTCATCTTGTGGTTTGACAACGCAATCAATCTCCTAGTGCATTGGTTTTTCTTGAGTCTTCAACCCATATAGGTTAGGTTACGGCCAGGGCATTATTGCACCTATCGCCTTGGGACATCATGAGTCCTGATGAGTGGATCACGGCATGCCCTACTGGATAGAGGCAAGAGATAACCTGGATCTGAGTCTGTGCCTTATATGTGAGTGTTGTAGATCGATGTAAGTTTTATAATGGCACATGGGTTGAATGCCTTCTTTCATTTGGTTTCATGCCATCGAGGTTCTACTTAACTAGTTGTCAAGGCCATTGTGTCGGGATGGGGATGTTGCCCCTTAGCGCGTCAGCGTGGTCTTATTTATGCCGGGCGGGTAGTTTTTCTCCCTATTGTTTTACACTTGTGTCACCCAGTTTCCTTGGTGTTAGTGCATGGATTCATAGATGTTTGATGCCTCATTGAAGTGCGCAGCATGTGTGGTTAGGTTGTTGTCGTCGTTGCCTTCTAGCCAACCAAAAAAAATAAAAAAAATTAAGGGTGCTTTTACCGGTTGTACATCGTAGGAGTCGTACCAGATGGGGATGTAACAACATATGAACTTATAAAAAAAAATAAACCTTTAACTTATAATAGTTCAGATAAAGATAAATAATAAACTTATAAGTATTACATGGAGACTCGTAATGAAGTTTGACTGTAACAACCATTTCATTAATGTGCATATGAACTTATAAAAAAATATAAACCATTAACTTATAAGAGTCCACATAAAGGATAACAATAAAATTATAAGTATTACGTGGAGACTCATAATGAAGTTTGACTATAAGACTTTGAACTATGAAATGAAACACACATGGACAGACCAAAAATGCAAAGTAGATGGGCCACAACGTAGCAGTATCATCTTCGTACTGCATAGATAATCTGTATCATATCCATATTGCATAGATAATCAATACACAACAGGTTAATCCTAGCCATCCTCCCTCCACATGTCTTGCTCCCTTCTCTGCAATTGTCTCGGAAAGTTCAAGAAGAGGAATGTACTCCTCTAGAAAATTGGATAAACACTCTCTTAAAATTGGAAGTGGTAAGGATGTAAGCAAAAAAAAATATGATCAGCACCAACAAATTGTAAAGAGTTGGTTCGATACAAGTTCATCCTCTGAAATAAATTTTAACATAGGGGATTTGGTCCTCAAATGGGGTAAAGCACACGAGAATAAAGGAGAACACACCAAGTTCCAAAACCTATGGTTGGGACCTTTTGTCATTTCTGAAAAATTGGGTCCTAGCTCTTTTAGGATACACAACCTAGAGGAACAACCAGACACTTTTCCTATGAATGGAAAATCCATGAAAAAGTACATCACTTGAGAAAATTAGACCCACCCCCTTGTAAATATTTTGATTTACATTTAGTTTTTTGGGTTCTTTTCGTTTTGTGTGATTTTTTATGTTTTCTGGAAGATTATGTCTGAATCATCAATTCATAATTTAAAGGAATTGTATCTTTCGTTAGCAGCAATTGATAAATAGTTCAAGCATCTGAACAATAAATCCTAAACTTGGATCAGTGAAGGTAAGTTTTGTGTCTAGTCAATGTTCCCAGTTTTTCATTGAAATCACAGGAAAACACGATTATCTTTAAAAATTTCTAACGTCATCCTTGGTTTAATGAGAACAACTCATAGTGATTTCCCATTCCAGAGATGATTTCTTAATTGAAATTTTAATGTCCAAATTATGATAAAAGTCATCTGAAATATCGATCCTGTCATTGCCTAGCTATTAAATCTTGAGTATGACCCTGGAAGCACTGTAATGTGTGGGAATTGTGTGTAAACCCATTGGGACTATGAATAGTTCTTCTGGCAGTGGGTAAATGCACATATGATACCAAGACAACTTCGTCAGGGTACTAAATAGGCCTTCTAGCAGTGAAGCAATGTTGGGTTCGAAGATCCTCAGGTATGACTTGAAAATTAGATCAGATGTCAGGATGCTTTTATAGGAAGTGGACAACTCTTGGATGGGATATGAGTACCAGAGTGGGTTAAATGACATCCCTTTCGACACTATAGATTCCTACTGGAAGCAATGGCCATGTCAATGATATTGGAGTTATATGTGTAAACATCATTACCCCTGTGATCGAAACAAGATACCAAATTAGATTTTGTGATAGAACTTCACCCAATACTATGACTGTGTTATTTTTTCTTAGTTATTGTCGAAATTCTTGATCTATCATTTAATTTTTTATAATAATTAATGCTAAGTCATTTGTTCCCTGACATAAAGTTCGGATGATGCAGAGATAACTTCTTCACCGATCGTGTCACCATTTTTGGTAGCCAACAATTCTTGTCAAATTTTATCATGGTTAAATGTCATCGACAAGGGATAAAATTTTATGTAGTTGTTTCCTTCTCCTTACAAAAATTTCTATCTTTTTTGTCTTTGAGAAGATTCATTGGCCTAGCTATGTGTAAGAGTTCATCTTTTTTATTCTATCATTTTTTTTGTTCAATTTCATGACTAAAATAATGAATTTAGAACAAAATTTTGTTCGAGTGGTCATCATACAGTTTGTGATTTTTTTGTTTCTTTTGTAAATGAGATTGTACCTAAAGGGCATCTATATTTTTATAAACCTAAAATTTTGTAAGCCTATATTTTTCATTTGTTGATCCATTACCATAACACTTGAGTTATCCACCTTGGGAGATATGACTTAGTCATTTATATCTTTTATTATATGGTTTTTACAGTTGACATATGCTTGACTGCACACCTAGCAAAACTTTGTGTTAAATTCAAAATATGAATCCTATCCCTACCAGTCGTGTCATCATCTTGTCATCCTGTTACATGACTGACACACTTACATTCCACATCACCCTTTGTTCTACATAACTTAGGCTTGCATTCATTTTTGTAAGTGGTCAGTTGTGGTGATTTGGGTTTAGCATTCATTTCACATAGTGGTCTCTTGTTCCGTGTGTCCTCTGGTTACTTCCCACTCAAAGATCCAAATGTTTGTTATGGTAGCCTCATGAATCCTTAGGTATCGTGTTCCTCCCGATTATGCAGACCTCTTCCTACTTTTCGTGTGTTGGATAACACAACCCACCTCTCGCTACCCTTGTTGTTTATATGTGAACATATAAATGGTTCTCATGGTAAGAATCAAGCACAATGGTTCACAATCCCTCCTATATCATGACGATTTCATGGATGACCTTGTATGTTTTGAGGGTTTAGACCTCGTTGTGGCCCAATATTTCGCTTAGAATTTTGATGGCATCAGGGATAAGATTGGGGATTTGCAGCTAGAGGTGACAGAGGGTTCCATCGTAGAATCTAAAGGACTATCCGAAGGGGAGATCGATGGTTCAAAAATGCCAAAATCGAAGGCGTTCCCTGGCATTTACTCATGGCCTCCAAGAAATAGTTTTGTTTCCCAAAAGGTACACCAATTTCTCTTTTCAAACCCCAATGGCATGGATTTCTCTTAATGCTGAAGTAGTTTATTACCTGTGAAGGTATATATGGCATGGTATTCTTGTATCATGTCTTCTTTCTCATGGTTTTTCTAATTTTCAAGTTGAATGTTCCTTTTTATCTTCATAGGAGTTTACAAAAAATGGATAAGTTCTATCAGAGGCAGAAATTAAAACCACAGTCAAGCCTATTTCACTATGGCCTCACCCGAATCCTTGTGGTTTCGCATCTGTCTAAGATTGGGGATAGTTGGGGAAATTTCTTGTTTAGGAATAATTTTACCCTACTTGAAAATGAAAAAGAATCACCTTTCCATATTAATGAAAACCCCAATCCCTATTGATCTAACCCTACTATAGAAAACATATTTGTTAATCTACAAGAAGACCATGCATCCATAGATCAAACCTTTGCTTCTATTCATAATCCATCGGGAACGAAGCCACGATGCAATTTCATGCCCAAAAAGTCATTGGAATAGGTTTTAGATGTGTTAAAAGACAGGATTCCTACTGTTTCTATTCATGATCCAATTCAGGTTGTTTTAAACAAATCAATTGTCAAGAAAAAGGGAAGGCGTAAGAAACATAGTAGTCTAGATGTGAAATTTATGAATAATAGGCCAAGCCAACTCCTATATAGGAAATTAAGAAATCAACAACGTGGTAATGAGAAACCGACTCAAGTGATTGATATCGATAATCATTTTGTTGAAGATAACATCGATAATTTTATTGCTCAAGAGGATGTAGATGACTGGTTTCTGGGAAACGATTCGATATTGATGCCATGCAGTTCGATTTTGTTTCTAATCTCTCACCATTCCTGAATAACCAAGAGGGTTTCTCTGGTATACAATAGGATCTAAAGAAAATTATAGGATAGAATAAATTTCCCTCTACAAAAGAGGCTCAACCTCTACCTACTATAGAACCAGTTCATTGTGAAAATTGTCTTGATTGGGTTGAGAGATATTACAGGGATATCCCATATCTCCAAGAAAAGTTAAACCAAATGGTAGAACAAAACTCATTTCTTGAGAGGCAGAATGACAAACTGAAAGCCTGCATTCGATATAATGCTCACAGGGAAAACAAGAGGATTAAACGAGATGGTAATGTAATTATTAAAAACTCAACGAATTTCAACACCATCACAAATTTAGATTTCTCGGATGCTTCTTTATTCTTTATCAAATCTCTGAAATGGTAAACCTTTGTTTTTATTTTTATGATTTGATTCTATTTGAGAAACAATAAATAGATTCACTTCTCATTTTTATTTTATTTTGAGACTAGCTACAAAATTGAAAGATTTTGTAGCCAGTCTATTTAAAATTATTTAGTTTCTATTATTATCTAAACTTTGATTTCGTTTTATCTTTTCAGGCAAGAAACAACTTATGATGCTATGTTTAAGTAAAATGAAGCATGAGTTAAAAGGTTCAATAGCTTAAGTGATTTCCCATTTTTGAAAAAACAATGTCATTAATGTAATTATTTTTTCTGTACGGACTCATACAGGAGTATTCCTTTTGTTATTATATTTTTGCAAAACAAACTTATTTTCAGGTATCATCCTCTATCTTGTATGATAAGAGGTAACTAATCCAAGACATGTTTAAATAGATTTTTTTGCTTAGTTTTGAAAGGAGACGCTTTTCTGGATCACATAATGGACATATAATTTTGGAAGTAATATGGGAAAGCAGTTTGTTGTTGCATTTAGACCTATGTAAACTCTGCAAAGTTTCTTTCATTGTATTCTCCTATTATTTATATGTTATGATATGTTATTTGTGTTGATTTAGCTTTAGTCTTTTCTTCACATGATATTTCATATCATTGATTATTTGAATGATGTCCATGATTTGTTGGTCTAGTTTGTACGTGTGATTGAACAATCATTTAGTTATTTATGAGTTTACTTATGATATTAAATGGTTGATAAAATCATTTTTGAGGACTGAGATTTATTTTGTCTTCAACTATTGGTTATCTTGAGGTCACGGGATATTTAATTGATCAACTTTTTTTTGTTATAAATCCACTCCAAAGCATCAAACACTTCCTTGAATTTATTCAGGAAGTATTAGGATTATTTATGTCATAGGTTTCCACTTAATATAGGACAAACAAGAGCTCACACAACGTAGAGAGTTGAACTTATTGTAATATAGTTGATCAGCTAGAGGTTAGTATATGTATTTCTTTCTTTTATTTAAAATTATTTGTATATGAATGAATAATGATTGTATAATTCATACGTTGATTGGATTTGTCTATTTTTGTGTTATAATCACAATCATATTGATTCAATATTTTTTAGTTTAATGTTTTTTAAGCATTAAAAAGAGTATTGTTCATATTTGATCTTGTTCAAAAACTTTATCCTAAACAATTATTTTCGCAAGATTTTATTTAAACCTTGTAAAATGTATATACTCTTAGTTGAACATTTGTAATTAGTGTGTCGATTGTTAGAATCTTATTTTAGTTAGTTTATTTCTTTTCACTATTTTTAGGATCCTAGTTGGATAACAGATCCATAAAACCTATAAGGTTAGATCATACAAAACAACTTGGGTTAGCTAGACAACCCTGGTCTAGATCTATCCTTCCCATTGTCGGTGTGTCATAAACGCCCGTCAACACATTGTTCCTTCATTCCCACAAATCCATTAAGGACATGGCCCCATAATCCTATCACCCACAAACATCCTAACCTAAAACCCCTATTATTCCATCCAGGATCCACCCTCATTAACCTTTTGGACCACTATTGACCATAGTGGACCATAGTCAAGAATGGGTGATGATTGTTGAACATGGTTGATATAGTAACCCACTCATACATGACTACCTATCCCATATTGACTTATGTTGATTAAAGTTGACTACTAATTAGCTTTAGCCACCAATTATAACTAGCCCCATACTCATGACCCATTAACTAGCCTATTAACCACCTAAACCACTAAACCCTTCAATCCATTAATCTCATTAATTCAATTACCTTCACCACCATCAATCGTATGAACAAAATTTTATCTCCATTCACCACGGGTGACCATCATTAGCCATATTAACTATTGTTGGAGTAGGCTATATTGGGAGCAAATTTCAAAGAATAAGGAAGAGGAAAACAAATGAGGCAAGAAGCTAAGGAATCGATTAAAGAAGTAGAGTGCATCGGGAATCAAGGAAAATAAGTGCGAGGAAAAGAAGAGTCAAAGCAAGGAACAGTTGGATCGAGGACTAGCAGTGTGTAGGAGGTTGTAAAGTGGATAAACCTAATCCATTTAGGGTTAGGGTTTTGGGTCCTTGTTGTAAGGGTTTTAACCCACTTTTGGTAGTATAAATATATTATGTGTGAGGTAGCTATGGGAGGAGAGAGAGAGATATATATATATGATATTTTTGATAAAGAGTTTTGGAGCATATTACTAAGTCGGTTTTGGAGATGAGTATGGTTTTTGTTTGTAGCTAAAGGTCAGGTCGCAAGATATGGATCTTGGTGTGACACTTGTTAGCCTCACAATCACAATTGATAAACTTATGATGTAATGCACACAACACAATATTTTTAATAAGATGAATAAAAAATCATAGAATGGAAAATCTTTGTGGACGTAGCCCAAGGGGGGGGGGGTGAACCATGGTAAAACACTGTGTCAATGTGTGGAATTTTTTCTTTACGGTTTGAAATGTATTTTATGATGAATGAATGGATAAATGAATGAATTTGTTAAGGTTAATTTGCAGTGTGCAGTAGATTAGACATGTTATTTCCTATAAAATGAATGTTAAAAGTTATTTGAATGGTATATATGAATGGTATATATGAATGATGTTAAGGTATATCTCATGAACATTGAAGTATAGGTATTCCTAAAATCCCATGAGAATCATACCTTCCATGATTGTAGACATTTGGGTCTTGCAATCACCCATAATCCATCTTGGGTGAGACTGCATTGTGCACTCTAGTATCTAGAAGGGTTGATGGTTTCTAAGATTTTGTTGGAGAACT
The DNA here is from genome assembly GCA_009831015.1 of Picea engelmannii. Classification (NCBI taxonomy): domain Eukaryota; kingdom Viridiplantae; phylum Streptophyta; class Pinopsida; order Pinales; family Pinaceae; genus Picea; species Picea engelmannii. Next base: position 245,836 of record ML796889.1, read on the forward strand.
AAGGTAGAACCCGAGTCATCCCATACATCCAACAAATGGTTCCATTTTCGGTTGGAACTTAGAAGCTCAGAATAGAGGGGATTTGATGAAGAGAATGTAGTGGTAGAAGGGGATGTTTAGGCCATGGAACCCTACTAAGCAATATATTGAAACATGATTGGAGACAAAACAAATCAATTTTGCATAGAAAGACAATAGAAGCTCGAGGTACAAACTGCACCAGTATTTAAAGATGTATGTGTTCACTGATTTGCATGAGGCATATTTATGTTATTTTCCAGATTTTTTACAATAATGGATATTGAGGCTGAAGGATACTCATCCAAATAATTGGATAAGGCCAATAGAGTGGAATGCTAATAATATTGCATGGTTGGAAAGGGTTAATAATGAATTCATGCACCCAATGGATTTATAGTTAGACAATATTATTGTAGGGTTTATTATTGAGTTTACACTCAATACTGCGAAGTCTTACACTGTTGCAGAGAAGCAGTTTTTTAAGGGACCAAGAGTAAGGTAGATCATGCCACTTTACACGTCGATCAAGATTATATTACATGATAAAGGAGTGATGAAAATGGATTCTGACAACTAAATCACTCTACACACATGGAGGAACTGGGGGAATCACTAAGGAAGATCTGAGATATAGAGAGGGATCTCAATGAAGACTAGAAGAAGGAATCAATGGACCCCATTATGATGGATGAGGTAAAAAACAAGGAGATAATGTAAAGAGGAGTGACACGTAGTGGAAGACCCTACCAGTATAATATCAATAGGAAAAAGAGGACATTAGTCAAGTGAGAAGGCTTGGACACTGATGTGGAAGAGGTAGAGGATCTCCATGTAATGGGGAAGATTGAGGAAATATTTCATGCCACATATGAGAGGAAAACCAGAGGTCAAGGGATCAGTGCAAAAGAAGGCTCTCCATTCCAGATTTGAATTAGTATGGAACCCACAACCCCATGTGTGACTAAAGCATTTGAAGAAGAATAAATGTTCAGAAAACAAGTGATTAGTGGTAGAGGGATTTTAGTAGGATGAGGGTCCAGTGGAAATTCAAGCTAGTAGTAGTCAAGTATCTACATCATGCGGAGGTGGTTGTATAACCAAATTCATAATGGCAGGAGTAAATCCAACTATTTGGTTATGTGAATTGCATGGAGAAGGGTCTGAGGACCCAGAGAAGTATTTGTTTATTTGTGAGAAGATTTGGGAAGATAATTATATTACATATGAACATTCAAAAGTGGTGCATCTAGTGATCACATTCAGAGATCGCACATTGGACCGATATATGGGTCTCATAGTAAGAAGTCCACTAAGAGTGCCTACAACTGTTGTAGATGTGAAAAAGACATTTATTAATGAATTTCAACAATCTAGTTCATAGGATCAGTTCCTGAATGAGATGATAGATATCAAACAGAAGCTACGTGAGTCAGTGTGGGAAGTTGATCATAAGTTCAAGAGACTAAAATGTAAGTCAAAGTATCTTATCGCATATATGCAACATAACATTTATTTTTTAACTCTTTATTGGCACATTTGAAGTATCCATTGAGGAAACAAAGGTTCCAAACTCAGTTTGAGGCCTTACAAGAAGCCTTGCAATTGGAGTAAAACCAATATTAGCATATAGATCTATTTGTGGAAGAGATAAGAGAATATCTGAAGAACCTGAAATTTCAGTTGAATCAGAATAAAGGAAAGGAAAAGAGGTAAGATGTTTGGTGCACATTTTGCAGAATAGAAGGTCATCATAAGAATGAGTGGCCAACCTTTGCCCAGTACTTGGGGACAAGAAATATGAATCATTTACCCAAAGGAGGAACATGGTGTGAGATATGTAGAACAAATGGACATGATCCTTATCATTTTTCCATAATTAAAAAGTATCAAACAATGCCCAATACTACATTTTGTAATTTTTGCAAGTCAGTTCGACATGAAGACAAGGATTGTAGTCCCTTGGAAATAATGACCTTTGAATAAGGAGAATATAGAGTTAGTGTGCCATTATATCCTTTATAAGGAGGAAGGTATGTGGAACCTGCAACAAAAAAAATTCATTACATAAGACATAAACCAAATCCTCCTCCAAATCATCTGAGTTCATAGTATATAACACTTCACCATATACAACATTGTTGGGGATGTGTTGGGATTTTGATAACCAACCTATTATCAACCTGAATACTAGAAATATGATATTTAAATTAGGAATATAGAGTTAGTACGCCATTAGATCCTTCAGAAGGAGGAAGGAATGTGGAACCTGTGACAGAAAATTTCATTACAGAAGACATAAACCAATTGTATAGAACTACCACGCGAGAAGAAGATTATGTTAACCCAACTACAGATGGAATGTTGAGCTTGAAAAGTACCAGTTCTTGTGCTTCGAGATCTGGAAGAGGGCTAGAGAATTGGCAGTAGCGATTTCATGAGTTATCCACTAGAAGATGCACAAGAATGACATGTACACTAAGATGGGTTGGTACAGAGGTAAGGGAACCACTCACTTTTTATGGTCAGAATGATTTAGAGGAATTTAAAAAAAAATTGAATTAGAAGTTTTTGAAAATCAAAGGTTACCAGTTTTGTATATTTCCTTAAAAGATACACCTGCATGATGGTGAGGTACACATAAAGAGAATATCAATAACTGTCATCAATGCAAGAGGTTACTGCACATCGTATTTGGTGTAGAACAGGAGGACATATATGTGGAGAAGTATGATGGAATGGTAAAACCCAGAGAACATGTAGAAAGATGTATAATTCAATGGTGATTAGTACCACCAGAAGAGTGACCACATCATTTTATTCATACACTAGAAGGCATTCCAAGTAATTGGTACACAGAATTGGAACAACACAAAGAAACTACAAATTGAGAGGAAATGAAGAAAAAAATTGTTATTACATTTGGATTTGAGTATGAGACTCCAGAAATAGATAAAACACTAAAGTTGGTAAGAGATTGGATTTTTGAAGAACCAAAAGTGGATATTTTGACAGCTTATCAAAACCAAAAGAGACAGACAGTCAGACAATTAATATATTGTTATCATGTCGCAGAAGAAGAAGACCCAATAGAAGAAAACTCGCACAACATCAATATTACAGAAGTTGAAGGAGAGAGAGAGGTAGAAGGTCCAAAGATAGATTCAAAAGATTATTTTGCACCACTAAAGATTAATAAGGTAAACATTGGGATAGAAGAAAAATCAAAGATTTCAAGCATTGGATATTATTTGGATAATCATAAAGTAGAATGAATAACAGAGTTATCGTGTGAATATAGTGACCTATTCCCAATGATGTTCTCAAATATGAAAGGGGTTTCATGAGAACTTGGAGATATGAATATCCCTTTGAAGATAAATTCCAAATAAATAAGACAGAAACCTTACAGGTTGAATCCAGTGTAGAAGCATAAAATAAAGAAAGAAATTTATAAGATGTTAGAGGCTAGTGTCATAGAACTTGTGGAATAATATGAATGGATTAGCCCAATTTTCGTACAGGAAAAGAAGCAAGGGGGAATAAGGATCTGTGTAGATTTGAGAAAACTGAATGATTCTTTCCTACACGATCCTTTTCCTACCCTATTTAAAGATGAAGTTTTGTAGAATGTAATAGGTCAAGAATCCTATTCATTTACTAATGGATTCTCAAGCTATCACCATATTAGAATTGTAATACAAGATACAAATAAGACTACATTTGCAACAAAATGTGGATCATATCAGTATACAATGATCTCATTTGGGTTGAAGAATGCACCTGCAAGTTTTTCAAAGGTAGTAGTAGCTTCCTTTAAGGAATTTATTCATAAGTTTTTGGAAGTTTATTTGGATGATTGGAAAGTTTTTATCTTATTTAAGGATCATGTGGAAGTGTTAATATTGATGTTAGACAAATGTAGACAATGCCATATTGCATTGAATATTAAGAAATGAATTTTCAGTGCACCTTTTGGTATTTTGTTAGGGCATGTGCTCTGTAAAAGGGTGTTGAACCTTGAATACATTAGGACCTAAATGAAAACCTCATGAGGATGTAAATATCCCTGCATTTTTATAGAGGTGGTACTCCTCTTTAGAGTTTCCTGATATTTTTAAAATGTTCAAAATGTGGTACTTGACAAAAGTCTGTTAAAGTAATTTCAAAGAAACAAAAATATTACAATAAGGTAACAAGAAAATGTTTTTTTTTTCTTTTTAAAGAAATTTCTTGAGAAAGGACCAGGAATCACACATTTTAATAAAATAAGAAAAATTTCCTCACATCCATCATAGTTTGTGATAAATATTTATGATCACATAAAATAAAAAAGAAGATGATCCACATGCATAAGAGAAATTTAACAAAGTGGACACATGGGAAGCTCAAATAAAGATAATGATAGATCAACCTTAAATACTTTATATTCTGAAAATAGGGTTACAAAGCACAGTTGAGATTGTTCCCAAAATAGTTCTCTTGGAATTTCAAAATATATATAGTCTGTTACATACTCTTGAAATTGTAAACCTGTTTTTATTAAAGACTGGGATTAGGGCTCCCATGAACCATAAAGAAAATAAATATAGGAAATAAAAATTTTAGAGAGAAGACGGTGGACTGTCGAATAATCAACAAGAATTGGTAAGAAGAAAAAAAAGGAGTTATTAGTCTTTGGTTAAACCGTTGAAGTGAAAGAGGTGGATTAACTAGAAGACGGACTTGATAAAGATAAGAAAGATGTGATCAACGTAAAATTACTATGATGGTCTCTCATGAGTTCAGTTTCTCTCTGATGTCCTTTTATCATTTTCATTGATGTTATAGGAACCGTCTCAACTGCTTCTTACCCTTCATTTGTCAGTTTTTCGATAGCCTTATTGAACCATTCTTTGATGTAACTTTCCATAGTTTCCACATTGATTTCATGTCGAATTTTAATATTGAACAACTCACCCTCTAAATCACAGAGATCAATGGAAATGCCATGTAATATTTCTTCAATATCCTTATTTTTTATAGAATAATATACTAGCCAGTTATCTGTGGCATTCTCATCATACTCAATTATGCCATAGAAATTTTGAATTGACAATCCTTCAAAAATCTCAAATTTCTCATTGAACTGTTGTTTTGTTAGGAACAATGAACTGAGTATCAACTTGGGATCTTGGACCTAGTTAGTGCTTCCGGATAGGTCCACCTTTGTGATTTTTTTGAACATATCTTCTCTCCTTGTTATGGCTTGGTTGCACACTTGAACGATGTTTTTCAAGTTCTTTATTTTCTCTTTCCAGTAGGCATTCAACTGCTTGATCTGAGTTGGAGAGGGAAGGTCCTCCTCTCTTCTCTATAATTCTGACATATTGTAAACTTTAATACCAAAGTGTACCACATAATCAAGGTAGAAAACTTCTTCATTTTTTAGGTCATCCTGTAGATATTCAAGGAAGGCATACACCCTTGAGACAAAATAAATCATTGTTTTTGAAATTTCCCAATCTTCTATAATCAATGCCATTATTTTCTTGATATTATTCTCCACATATCTCTTGGATGATGTGAGTAAGATTGATGATCCTTTAATTTTGGTTGTGGGCATGGCAGGTCTAAAAATTGCCAAAGGGATGGAAAGGACTAGAAGAGCCATCAACGTCTCTTCAGGTTCCTTAATCATTTCCTTTAACGTTATATTTTCTTCTTCGAGACCACCAATGGAATCATCCTATGCATCGCCAGTTGCATTATGAATTCTAGAAATTTGGGAAGGACACATATTTCTTAGGATAACCTCTAAATGAGATTTCCCCTTTTTATTCTTCACATCACTCTTCTCAATAATTAATTTTTTAGACTCACTCTCAAAAACAACTCTCTCAAACACAAATGATTCTTCTTCATAAAATATCCCATTTTCAACAATTTCCAACGATTGATTTTGGCGATTCGTGCCTATTGGATGATCAATGTTAGGAAACCTCTTCTCAATGTCAGCCTTGAGCTCCATATCTTCAAGGGAAAATCTATTGATATCACTTTTGACATTATTCTCTTCTTCCTCTCGTACAATATTCTTCCTCTTCTTCTTCAGGGGAATTTTATGTGAGCTTTCAATATTTCCTAGAGGGAGGTTCTTATATCCTCCTCCACACAAACTATTGTTGGTTACCTTCTTAGATGGGTGGGCCACTGGAGCACTTCTCTAAGGTGTTTTAGTCTTAGGATTCAAATTTGGGGACTGAGAACTCTTCTCACTAGGACCTTTTCATCTATTTCTATACAATTCATTTGTACTGAGTATTGTCTCTAAGTCACTAGTAGTGTGGGTAGGGTTTCCTAGGTGATTATCTTCTTCTTCTCCTAGAACAGTGTGGATAAATGAATTGGTAGAACCCATTGTTAACATATGTTCCACAAAGATTCCGTTAGGGTCAAATCCTTTGATATTTTCAGCATACTTGAGATTCAATATGTGGAAGTAGTTTTCAAATTTAATAATTTTTTTCATACTTTTGAATACAAAAT